>CAUYQU010022550.1:0-199721 GCA_963574635.1 Cheracebus regulus
GTTCCAGGTCTTTGCTATTGTAAACAGTGCCACAATGAACATACGTGTGCATGTGTCTTTATAATAGAATGATTTATAATCCTTTGGATATATACCTAGTAATGGGATTGCTGGGTCAAATGGAATTTCTATTTCTAGGTCCTTGAGGAATCGCCACACTGTCTTCCACAATGGTTGAACTAATTTACACTTCCACCATTAGTGTAAAAGTGTTCCTGTTTCTCCACATCCTCTCTAGTGTCTGTTGTCTCCTGATTTTTTAATGATTGCCATTCTAACTGGTGTGAGATGGTATCTCAATGTAGTTTTGATTTGCATTTCTCTAATGACCAGTGATGATGAGCATTATTTTTCATGTTTGTTGGCCTCATATATGTCTTCTTTTGAAAAGGCCAGGCACTGTTTTCAATGTTTTAAGTATATCAATTTTATCCTCACAATAACTTCACCATATAAAGTGTTATTGTCACCATTTCACAGATGTGGGAACTGAGGCACAAAGGGACCAAGTAACTTCCCCAAAGTCAGGCTGCTGGTGAGAGTTGGTGCTAGGATCGCATCCAAAGCAGCTGGCTGAGGAGCCAGTGTTTCCCTACCACTCCTCCACATGGCCTATTGAGTGAAAAGATCTACCGGTGGTTTTCAGGATTCCCCATGAGAGCTCTACAAGATGTATGTGTCTAGGTTCAGAGCTTGGGTTGTTAATGACTTCTCCAACCAGCCAGGGGATCTCACTGACGAGATACCCAGAGAAGGACACCAAAATTCCCAGGCAAGCCATCAAATGGCTTCCCAAGGAGCAGGCAGGATGTCCTTGCCAGTATCATGCACTGGCACGGGTTCTGGGGTCATGTTCCTCAGATGACACCTCAGGTCCCCCACTTTCTAGCAATGCGACATTGGGCAAATGATCTATCCTCTCAAGGTCTCCACTTCTTCATCTGCCAAATGGGAGACATCGTGGGCTGTGTCATAGCACGGTTGAGAGAATGGAATAAACTGATGTCTGTAAAGCTTAATAGGATGCCTGGCATCAAGTGAATCAAGGGCTCTACTTTCTTTCCCCACATGGTGACAGGCCATGCTGGGGCTTTGGGCAAAAGTCATTTAATATCGCGAATGTTGTAAGGCTGAATTGGATTAAGGCTCTAAATGCTCGGAGCTCCTTGGAGAAACTTGTTTCATAAATACCATGCAGTTGGCGAACTCAGAGTGGTGGCATATCCCTGTAAGCATCATGTTTAGATTTCAGATTCCAGAGAGGAGACATGATGTCTTTCTGCCTCCAAATCTTACCCAGCACAGGGAGAAAGGCAGAATCATGGAAAGAGAATATTCATATATATGATTCACTAGTAGCACAGTGAGGGGGGCACATGTGGTGGCTCTTGGTGCTTTGAGGAAAGTGGCTGCTATTGAGTTCCCAGGCAATAGAAGCAGAGCTGTAGGTCTTGGCAAAAAGACCCTGCCCTCCGTCCACTGTTGTGGGTGTGTCTTCAGAACTCCAACTTTCTAGTTAAAGACTAACTAGGCCAGGTGTGGTGGCTCACGCCCATAATCCCAGCACTTTGGGAGGCTGAGACTGGAGGATTACTTGAGGTCAGGAGTTCAAGACCAGCCTGGCCAACATGGTGAAATCCTGTCTCTGTTAAAACTTACCCGGTCATGGTGGTGGGTGCCTGTAATCCCTGTGACTCAGGAAGCTGAGGAAGGAGAATCACTTGAACCCAGAAGACGGAGGTTGCAGTGAGCCAAGATCCTCACATTGCATTCCAGCCTGGGCAACAGGGGAGACTCCATCTCAAAAAAAAAGAAACACTAACTAAACAGTCCACTCAAAACTCTATACTGGAGAAGGGGCTCCAAGGCTTGGGGGTTAACTGGATTTGAAAGACTGGAATGATCACTTATTTGAACTTTATTTGTTGTTTAAATTATTTAGAATATGTTTGCTGCCAGGATACTCTGAGTAAGCAGCCTAAGTTGAGAAAATAAATAGGTGATTAAGTGAAACAGCGCCATGACAAAGTGTGTGAGCAAGCCACCCGCATGTATGTCTGTCTCATTATTAGGCAATCGTTTGTCTTCAGATGTTTCCCACATCAGTACTATCTAGTGCTGCTAGACTGAAGCCAGGTGGGAATGGTTGGTCTTTGCGCTTCTTTCTCTAACAGAGAAAATCAGGCCCAGTTAGGCTCAGAGCCAAGAAACCAAGATTAGAACTCAGACCTCAGTGGTTACAGAATCTACAGTATAGACTAAAAGATAGATATGTGACTGGTACCAGCTGATTCCAGATAGGTAAAACAGACAGCCAAGACAAAAGAGGAATGTTTTATGGTCCTGGAGAAAAAAAATTAAGAAACGGGATTCCATTCAAAGAATCCTAGAAGATTTAGTATGGAAGCTGCCTTAGAAAGCCTCTGGTTCAGAGGTTCTCACCCTTTTCTCAGCCATGCAAAATTCTGTTTAAAGAAACCGTATGAAAAATCAACAAAAATGCAATTAAAGGTCTAGCTGCTTTAAGATGAAGGAAACAACTTGGCCATGAGACTTTAGCTGTCTTTTTCCTTGTTCTTGAGTAGATTCCATGGAACCTCCAGAGCTCCAGCATACACAGTTTAGGAAACACCAGATAGTGGAGAAGGTCTTGAGAAATGAAGCCAGGGTTTGAATTACTTTTCTTTATTTCTTTCTTTGAGATGGAGTCTCGCTTTGTCGCCAGGCTGGAGTGCAGTAGTGCCATCTCAGCTTACTGCAACCTATCCCTTCCCAGTTCAAGCGATTCTCCTGCCCCAGCCTTCTGAGCAGCTGGGATTACAGGTGTGAGCTACCACCCCCAGTTAATTTTTGTATTTTTGGTAGAGACAGGGTTTCATCATATTGGCCGGGATGGTCTCGATCTCTTGATCCACCCGCCTTGGCCTCCCAGAGTGCTGGGATTACAGGCATATGCCACCATGCCCAGCCTTGAATCACTTTTCTCATTTACCAAATGGTAATACTAAAATCACCATCTTCATAGGCACATTTCATAAGCACATCACAGGTGAGCTCCACAAAAAGGGCTTCGCCGTATCTAGCACAAAGTAAACATTTGATAAACGTCAACTAAAATCATCATGAATTATATTAATTATCACTTCATCTATTACTAGCTTTGTGACCTTAGGCATTTACTTAACATCTCTGAGCCTCATTCACCCTCTCTGTAGCCTGGGATAATAATACTTACTTTGACTTGTTGTAAGGAAATTCTAAACAAAGAAGCTTTGCAAATCACTTATCATGGCGCCCAGCAGTTTCCTCCTTCGCCGTGGGAACTCGAGCTAAAGCTGATATTCCTTCTAGGCATCCTTAGAACAGAATAGGTGACAGCCCTCATGAAGTATTTTAAAATTTCAGTCTTTGAGTAATATTGTGAGAAACGGCTCTAAATCCCAATGCTGGACCCTCGTGGACACTACTTTTCTGTGATGGGCCCATCGTGGCCCTGTTCAACCATCTTTATTCTATGTGTTTCTCAGGCAGGGAAGGTCCCAGTGGCTCTGCCTTGCTGGCTTTCAGCTCCAGAATTGAGTAGAGGTGGGAGTAAGGGAGAATTGCTGGAGAGCTGGAATCATGGGATCAGGGCCACTTGAGCCTGGAGCTTCATCTCTCTGGTCCTTACTTACCTGAGCTGAGGCACAGAAAAAAGTGGCTTAATTTTTGCGCAAGTAATATGTGCATCGTGGGTTGGCAAGAGGGGCTGTGCTCATTGTAACTGTGACTCAGACTCCATATGATGGAGGTTTTATCTCAACCCAAGTTTCTGTGATCACTGAGGCCAATGGAATGTGGTAAGAATCAAACACTGGCTCTTAGATCTTCTTCCTGGAGGCAACACATGTGACTTCCACTGACATCTCTGCCTGGCCAAGGCAGGTCTCACATTCATGCCCAAGTGTAGCGAGGGCAGGTAGCACGGCCCAGCCTCTTGTCTGGGAGCAGGAGAGCTGTAAATACAGATGCTTCTCAACTTAAAATGGGGCTACAGCCCGATAAACCATGTCCTGAAAATGTCATCAGTCAAAAATCACTTAATATACCTAATCTACTGGACGTCCTAGCCTAGCCAAACCTGGTTGAAATGTGCTGAGGACACTGACATTAGCCTACACTTGGGCAAAATCATCAAACACAAAGCCTGTTTTATAATAAAGTTTTGAATAACTCATGTAATTTATTGACTACTGAAAGTAAAAAACAGAATGGTTGTATGGGTACTCGAAGTACAGTTTGTACTGAATGTGTGCCACTTTCACACCATTGTAAAGTCAAAAATTCCATAAGTGGAACCATCAAAAGTTGGGCACCATCTTTATTTCAATGACTAGCAGTCATCGCCGACATAGGCAGTCATCAGTGAGTACTAGGAGTAAGGGTCAGCAGTGTTGAAATCTAAGTGGGTGACAGTGACCACAGTGACAAATGACAGGTGCCATTTATGGAGCACAGTGAACTCTGTGTCAGGACATCATGTTACCTGTGTCATCTCGCTTGATCTTCACACCTGGATGAGATAGGCACTTTTTCTGTTCCCCCTTTACAAAGATGTGAGATCAGGCTTGAAGAAAGGAAGTCATTGACAAGATGACTTCACAGCCAGGATGAAGCATCTTTCATGCTCACTTGAGCAGAATCATGGTGGCAAATTAATGAAGGAGATATCAAGTCAGAGCCCAGAGAGAGAGTCCTAGGATCCTAGGGTAAAAGGAGAGAACTTGCTTAGAGAAAAATACCTACTGCAACCATGAGTTCATTGGAGAGGAAGCCAGGAGAATTTACACCTAAACCCACTTTTATCTGGTTTCCAAGCCCCTGTCAGTGAACCTCATTGGCCAAATCCAGTGAGCATCCAGAAAGCAATGGAGTCCCTCCCCGATTGATAAAGGCCATCTATGGCAGCCTCCCAGGGCACAGAATTGGATAGAGAAGGATGGAGATTGTATCTGTAGGGGTAGATAGGAAATATCCAGAGACGTTATACATCTTACTTTCAAACCCAGATTTTTCTGCGACTATAGCCTAAATTTTCAATCATTCTGCTGGAAGAAAATGGTGGTGCAGGTACCATGCAGAGAAACATTTAGGAAAATCAAAGCTGTGGGTCATAAGCTGATATGGTCTTCAGTTCTCAACTGACAAGGAATTTGGAATGCCTCCCTTTGGAATCATGTGTATATACTATATTTGTGCCCATCCTGTGACTACTTCCATATCATTTATAGTCAAGCTCATCTTTACAAAGCTATTATTCATGAAACCATACCTGCAAACCACTCCCCAACCAAAAAACAAAAAACTAGCAATCTATTTTTGAAAGAATTCTGCTACACATTTGAATGACAGGTAATGGGAAGTCTGACAGGCTGCACGTTCAAGGTCCCTTCCCAGTAAAGACAATGAGAACACATTTGCTTTTCTCCAGCAAGCCGGAAGAGCTTATTTCCCCCGTGGAATGAAAAGTCCCATGAATTGGGCCAGATAGCTTGACTGTGATTTATCTGAAAACAGCTGTTAAACATTTCAGAAATTAAACTTACTAAAATGTAGGGGAAGAGAGGTTACAATAGACACTGAGAACAAATATTAAACGTTTCTCTTTTGTGGTGAGGGGCGGGGCGGGGGAAGGCATTCTTTTTATTGATTCCATTCTTTGATTTGATGAGGATTTATTGTTGTGCTTCTTACTTGCACGGGAGATATTCAGTGCCAAAAAAACTGGAGTTTTCACATCCAGGAAAGTTTGCACGGGACACGGCCTGCCCCGTGGAAGACAGCCTGCACTGGGTTAAGAAAGCAATACTATTAGCTTGTATAAATGGAATGTGTCTGACACACCGGGTTTTAAGCTAAGCACTTTTAATCATTTATTTCATTTATTCTCCACAAGCAGCTCATGAGCGCAATAAGCTTATTGTTTCTATTTTACAGATTAGAAAACTGAGGTATAGGGAGATTAAGTTACTTGCCTGAGATCCCACAACTGGTAAAAGGGAAAACTGGAATTCATTCCTCAAGCTGTTTGACTTCAGAAACACCACTCACAACCAGTTTGCTAGATTCCCACCCGTGTATTTTTCCTTCAGTTGCACAGTAATTTCCCATATGCTCAGTTTCATTGACTGTCTACTACCCTCCAGGAGCAGCTTAGGAAGTTAGCACATCTATTATCTCAAATCCTCATGGCAGCTCCATAAGGTGATTCCCCTTTCATCGTTCTCATGCTCCAATTGGGGAACTTGACACTCTGCAAGGTTTTGTGACATGCTTTCGGCCACATAGCTAGTCAGTTGCAGAATTCAAAATCATGTTTCCGTGGCTCTAAAACCTGTTCCATCTACTGCGACATGGTGCCTCTAAGCTACTGCTGAGGTGAACAGTCAGTATCCGGCTGTTGATGCCTGGAGCAAGGAGCTGTCGGCCAGGCTATAGGGGTCTGTTCTATCCTTCACCCTGGTGAGGACCAGTGTGTGAGTGTGTGCTTGCACACTCCCCATGCACATGTTCATTCATGCTCACAGCATTGCTGCTGGTGCTTGCAGGTACCTTTATGCACAGTGGGAAAAGGTGCCTTTATGCTCCCTCTGGGCAAACATAGCTCTGTGGTCACGTGACTTGAGGAGCAGTCAGCCCCTCTGTGTTAGAGCTCAGCCCGTCTAATGCTGCTTGACGTCCGCATACCCCCAGATGGGCGTGTGTCCCTATAAAGGTGTAGAGCACGTGTGGAATGCCCTGGGCCCTGCGAGACCCATCCTAGGAACACATCTCCATCCATCCTCATCCGTTGGAAGAAGGAAGTCAGTACCCGCAAACCCAGATTTTTTCCTGCCACGAAATCTGCCTTGGGCACATCTGTTTCTTTATTATGTTTTTGCCATTATTTTCTTCACATTCGAATATGGATGATCTGGGAGCTATTAAACAGTTGTTTTCATAAACGGCACACCCTCACCTTGCTAGGATTCATAATGAGCTCCCCAACTGCCGGGCAGAAGGAGGTTTCTTCTCAGAAGAGAATCGGCTCAGATGGTGAACTGGGAGTCTAGGTAGGGTGGCCGTTTCTCCCCTAATAGGACACCTGGAGATGGGTCTGGATTCTGAAACCCAAGCTGTCTTTCCACCTCAAGAGCCTTTGATCACATCTGCTCCATGGAATGTGGAACCCCTCCCCTGCTGGCCTAGGAGTGGACCCCCAACACCCAAAGCTCATGTGTGGACAGACAAAGCTGGAAGGTTCATTTTCTTCAACCAGAGACCAGTACCCTGAGCTGGCTTGAAAATGGTCTGGAAATTGGCTTCGTGAAGAAACGATTGAGAAGTTGAAAGGGACTCTGCCTTAAGATGAAGAGTCTGGGAGGCCCGGGGAACCTGTACTGAAGGGCAAGGCTTGCCTGTTTTTCGTGCCTCTAGCTTAGATCCAAGGGTAGAGGAGGAAAGAGCTGTCTTTCAAGATAAAGACAGACATTGTCATTCAAAGAGCTGTGGGATTATGAAGCAGACTGTCTCGACAGGTAGTGAGTTCTCTATTACAGGGAATAATCAAAAAGAAGCCATCACAGGGAATATTGGAGAAGAAATTCATGCACTGAGTGACAGGTTAGAGAGATCACTTCTCAAGTCTGTGCCCTGAGAAGCTGAATACATAACAGAACCCCAGTCTGGCCAAGTGTGAATCTGTGGCTGTTATTTTGCCGCAACTAATCAAGGTGGCTTATATTTACAGACCACACCAGAGGCAAATATTTAGAACTTATGACCATGAGCTCTGAAGCTAGATGGAGCTGAATTCCAGTGTTGGTTCTAGTGTGAGCTAGTGTGGCCCTGGGCCTGTTTATTGATTTTCTCTGAGCCTCAGTTTCATCTTCTGTAGGTTGGAACTCGCCTATCTCACAGGAAGTCTTGCAGACTCAATGGCTTGCTGAATGCCGAGTGCTGAGCACTCAATAAATAGCAGAGATATATTGTACCATATGCATGGCAGTAAGTGCCAGGTTCAGACTGCTGGGAAGCCAATAAGATGCTTCTTGTGTGTGTAACACAGCACACATCTCTGTCCTGGCTCTAAATGCATTCTATGTCTTCCTTATTTTTGAAATTAAAATTTGTTAAATGCAGCAATGTTTTTATTGTCAATAAAGATGATACAACTTTCCTGGGTAGTCTGGTCTTTTCAGAAATAAAGACCTGCATTTGTTACTATTTACAGTCATATTTTGGACTGTCATATAAGTCAACTCAGTCTCTCTATTTCTCTCTCTCTCTTACGTCACGTGCACACAAATACTGGTATTTTAAAAAATATGTTCCCTTGGCTAAGAGAATGCAGTGTTGGGGAATCTTTTCTTCTTTATTTTTTTGAAACGCCTTTTTGGGGTTGGCATGACATTAATAAAAATAATAAAGGAGAAGGTTTGGAGGGAAAAGGTAAATAAGGCAATTCATACATCATCTGCAAGAGACACAGAAGTAAGGCAGAGAAAAATCACCAGCCCGCATTGTGCACGGGGAGATTCTCATGAGTCAGCTCGTTTGCTGCTTTCTGGCCTTCCAGCTGCCACTGCTGTAGGGTCGACTGTATCTGCTCGGTGCAGGGGCCCGGGTTTGGAAACTGCTCATAATTAGTTGGGCTTCTTTTCTGCAACTGGTGCTCATAGAGGCATCTCCTGACGTATAGCAACTTACAATTCAGAAGACTCCCTCTCTGTCCCAACCACACACATAGACACGCACGCGCACACTTGCCCACGCTTGGACAGTGGTGACCTTGGGGACTGCACCTGCGTGCAGGAATGACCAGATACCCGGTGTGTGAGGCCTAGCACAAAATGAGAATGTAGAGCCTCTTGTTCGAAATTATTAAAGTTTCACGACAGCCACAGCAGAGCATTCAGCGTGTATGGGACTTAACCAGTGCCATGTCCCCTTTGAGGGCACAGGTCATGGTCCCATGAAGCTGTCCCTATTGTGTGCCTTTTTTTTTTTTTTTTGAGACAGAGTGTTGTTGTTGTTATCCAGGCTGGAGTGCAATGGCGTGATCTCCATTCACCCCAACCTCAGCCTCCCAAGTAACTGGGATTACAGGCATGCGACACCATGCCCGGCTAATTTTGTACTTTTAGTAAGGAGGCAGGGTTTCTCCATGTTGGTCAGGCTGCTCTCGAACTCCCGACCTCAAGTGATCCACCTGCCTTGGCCTCCTGAAGTGCTGGGATTACAGGTGTGAGCCACTGTGCCTGGCCTATTGTGTGCCTTTTTTAGATCACAAGCCTTGTGGGTATGATAGTAAGGAGACCCCAGGGTGGCTTTCTGTTGTCCCTTTGATCAGCAGCTGCCTTAAAGGTGAGTGCAAATGAAATCGAACCTTCCATTCTGGAACCCAAACTGTGCCTCCACTCTGGAAGGCCTGGGAGGAGGCAGGGGCTGTTCTGAAGAGTGGGGAGATAGTCCCTAGCCTGCTGGGACATACCACACCTCCAGGACCACTCAGAAAACCTCAGAATTAGACAGCTTTACAATCAGAGGATTCCCGAGAAACAGTCTCTCTTCTATTGGCCTTGTTTTCTGAATGTGAGCAATGAAGAAGCCAAGACGAGGGAAGGTATGTTCAGCAAAAATAGTTAATATTTATTGAGCTCTTGCTGTGGGCCGACGTGCTTCTAAGCACTATATGTGCATTTAACTCGCAGTCAATGCAGAGGATAAACACAGTTATTATACCCATTTTATGAAGGAAGAAACTGACTCATAAAGTTTGATAGCTGTCCTGCGACTGCTGAGCTGGTAAATGGCAGAGCTTCTTACAAAGCTGATTGCAGAGATTTTGTTACTGTTCTGCCACATCCAAAGCAATTTAGTGGAGCATCTCTGGTTCCTACGGCAAACTTAGGATACCATCCTTCAGCTGTGAGTCCCATCCCTGGGGTTTTCTGCTATTGCCTTTCAACCCAGTCGCTCTGTGAATTCTGGATGTGGATCTCTCTGCCAAGTCACTTCTCACCAGGAGACACAGAAGAGGCATTGATAAGAAGAGGCTCATCAGAGCCTAAGAAACAAAATAAGTTGGCTTCTTTTGTGGATGACAGTGGAGCGATATCAAAACCAGGCCTAAAAAAGCACACATCCCCAGAGAAATTGAGGGCTAGGCCATGCCGTGCCAGGCTCTGGGCCCCCACTGTGGATGAATTACACACTCAGCCAAGGTAACGCAGGCCTTGGCCAATATCCCCAGGTCTTTCCTGCCCTGGGCTGGCCCAGACCCGGTCCTCTCCAGCCAGGAATGGGAAGGTGGGTGGGAGGCAGGCGAGGGCCACATCAGAGCTGGTCTCAGAGCCCCAGCAGGGCCTCGTGTTCCATCCAGCAAGGGCTCCGCTGCCAACACGCTTGCCAGCCAAGCTGTGTAAACATTTGAGCTCTTCTGGCAAAAGCTGGCAGCAGAGGGAGAAGAGACAAAGGCTTTTCGTCCCGGGGCTGGATGTGGGGAATGTGCCCTGCTTCTTGTGGCTTTCCTCCCTCACTTCCCTCGGCTGTCCATCACAGCCACGGCCTGGAGGGCTTTCTCCACTTCCCCTTTGCAAAGGGGAGTCCTATTTTTATTCTGCTTCTGCTTAGAACACCAAGGGTTTGCTCTTATCACTACCACGCCTCGGAGATGGTTTCACCAAGGCAGCAAAAAAAGCCAAGTAACTTCAGCAATGCAACCCACGTGTGTCCGGGGTAAAAACCCCGAAGGGGACAGATAGAGACATAAATATCAAGGCTAAAGCAGTAGCTCTCACGAATTTGTTACTGTTTTTTCATTGAGGTGAAATTCACTTAACATACAGTTATCTGATTTAATGTATACAATTCATTGGCCTTTAGGAGTTTCAATGCAAGCAGCCATCACCTCTATCTAACTTCGAAACATTTCCCCCCTTCCAAAGGAAGCCTCATGCCCATTAAGTCACGCCCCATTCCCTCTCTCCCAGCCTTGGCAACCATTCATTATTTCCTGTCTCTATGCATTTGCCTCTTCTCGACTCTTCAGAGAAATGGAAACCTACAATACATGGCCTTTCTGATGTGCCTTCTTTCACTTACCATAACGTTTTTGAGGTCCATGCGAGGTTTTGCTTTTGGGGCAAGATTTTCTTTGTGTAGTCTGTGCTATATGTCATTTACTTTAAGTCAGTATAGAGTAGGAAAGTGGGCTCTGGTGGGATGGTACCTGTCGCGCCCTGGCTGGAAAGGGCACATTCAGCAGGGGGAGGTGAGGAATATTTGATGAAGGGCGGGTGCAAAGAATGCGTTGGAGAGGGAAGCCGTGCAGTCCTGCCGTGCAGCACCCTGAGGCTGGCAACCGCAGGAGCTGTTACACTCCAGGCATGGAGAGGCAAGGCTTGGAAGGAGTGGCCTACACCCAGGAGGAGAGAGGCCCATGGAGAAAGTGGAGACTCTATAGGGAGGGAGGGAGTCAGGGAAATGAATACGTGATTTCATTCTGCTGCCTGCCTCCTGTGAGGACTCCACATTGGCCAAGTCCAACAAGAAGCCAGAAGTCCTGAGAGGTGCTGAGCCAAGCCAGACACCATGGTGGCTTCCCTGGGTGAGGCAGATTTGTGCAAGGGAGGACAGTGGATCTGAAGGGCACGATCGTCCCCTGCACAGTGGCTCAGGGCTTGCTCTGAATGACTCCCTGCTCCATCCAAGGGCTGCTTCCATGCTGTGCCATCTTTCCTCCCCATGGCGAAGACTCTGTTCTCACAGCCTTTGTGTTAGCTGCAGATCTGGTCTTCACATCCATCTCTCCTGCTCTGCTCTGACCCACCATCTTCTCATACCGCAGGACTGGGGCCGTCACCAAATAGGCCCTTTTCCCCCACTTAAAAAGAATGAGATTTTCATGAAACGAAGTCTAATTTTTTTAGGTAATGACAATGAGGTATTTTATATATGTTCATAATGGAAACATACAAACCCCAACAGAAGGAAATGCTTATGAATACTAAAGAAGATAGAGTGCTTGGCAGCTCTGACTGCAGGGACTTACATGCTTAGCAGTTGACTTACAGAGATTTTCCAAACACATTTTTGAGTCGAAAAGCAAGGCACAGGGAAGTTAACTAAACATGTGGTTTACTTTTAAATAGAACTCTAGCAGTTCATACAAACAGCAAAGGTCGATCAATAGGAAGAAAGATAGCTATTTTTATAGATTTTATTTTTTACAGCAGTCTTAAGTTTACAGAAGGACTGAGTACAAAGTGCCCAAGAGTTCCTATTCACCCTTCTAAGTCCGATGTTGGGATTTCTTTGGTTTCAACCCTTCATTTATGTCCAATCCCACTGAAAATAAAATCCAAATTTCTTTTCGTGGCCTATAGGGCTCTTTCTGATCTGGCTACTTCTCGGATCTCCTCCCCATCCCTCTTCTTCCCTCCCTCGGTGGCAGTGTCATTGGTTCCCTTGCTGTTTCATCACCCAGCGAGACCCTCAGCAGCTCAAACAGACCCACGCCCCTCCCTCTAGGTGCACCATGCACACAGTGTGAGTGTTGGCTCAACACATTTCCATCCAGCCCCTCCCAGAAGGGTGAGCTGCTGCCTCTGGATCCTCCTCCTGGCCTTTCTCTCTGTCCCCTCTTCTTGGTCCTCCACTTCACTGTCCTCCTTTGTGTCTCCCGGCCCTTGCTGGTGTCAGGTCTTCCCTACATTCTCTCTGCTGTGCACAATTCCAGTGTCCCATGCAGAAGAGCCTCACCGTTTACAGGTGCTGGGCTGGGGTCTTCAGCTGCTGCTTTGCTTGTCAAAGATGCTAAGAGAGATTGGTCACGGGCACAGACTCTGAGGTTGAGCTGCTCTCTGTTTAAACCCCGAGTCCTTCCCCCAGGAAATAAAAAACCATGGGCAAAGGTACCCAAGGTCTTGGACTTCGCTGACTCTGAGGTTCCTTAGCTTTAAAATGAGGCTACGGAAGGCACCCATTTCAGATGTGTATCCTGAAAATGGAATGTTCAAAGAATGGACTTGGGATAGTAGCTGGTTACAGAGTAAATATTCAGTCGATTTTACCTCTTTAGACTCTCATTAATCCAACTCCAAGAAATTTTTCTTATTGCATTTTTTTACTTTGGGGGATTGAATCATACTGCTAAGTAGGAGAGACATCCTTCCTTGTAGCCTAGGGAAAAAATGATGACTTCTCCTCCCTCTTCTTTTCCTCCTCTCTTTCCTCCTTTTCTCTTTTCCCCTTCTCTTCTTTCGCTCCTTCTCTACCTCCCTCCCTCCCTTCCTTCCTTCCTTCGTTCCTTCCTCTTTTCCTTTCTCTTCCTTCTATCAATAGTTCTCTGTGTTGGGTGTGCAGATTTTGTCTTCCATGTCCCAAGTTCTCCCACATTCCGGTACCTGCCATGTGAATATCTCTTGCTTCTTTTCTCATGAGTGCATTTTTACCCCAGCTCCCTATCGCCATGGCCTCCTGGCCTCAGGCCTTCCAGCCCTGCAAGGGACAGTTTGGCCACAGGAATGCAAGATACAGACCGCAGTGGCCTCACCTTACTTGTCTTGATGGCCACCTTGGCAATACTTAACAGCTCTGATTCACCATCAGGCCCTGAGACCAGTCGTGCCTCCCTCAGTGATGTACCCCTCAGAACATAAGGCCTCTATTTTCTCTGGTCCCTGTGCCCTGGGAGTGGCTATTTGTCTTAGTGCTATGGTTTGGACAGGAAGCAAGAGCTTCCGGACATACTGGTGGTCAGAGGACTCTTCCCCTAGGAACAACGAGTCCCCTTTTCTGTGGCCTTTTTATAAATTTTAATCTTCCTCCTTTGACAAACTTCCCCCCTCTTGCGTGACTGGAGGACAAGGACAAACCAGCCTCACAAAATATATGAAACCCTTCAAATTGTCACCTTGGAGTAGAAAAGGCCTTGTTACTTCGTTGCCTCATTGTGCTATAGAGAAGAACTGGGATGGAGAATGAAATCCGTAATCCGGATTTCCAGATTACACTTTGAATTGTGCTTTTCGGCTGTTTTTCAGAAAAGAAAAATGTCAATCCTTTGCAAAATTTTGTTAAGCAACAATACCTTCCATCTGTTTTCCTGCTTGGAAGTTTTAGTTTAAAAATGAGTAAATAAAATAACTCACCTTGTAGGTAAAATGTGTGTTTGAAAATGTAGCTGAAGACAATGGCATGTCCAGTCATCCTTGGGGTTTTGTTTTTCTAAAATGTAAAAAAAAGCTATAAATACTGCAGATGATCATGCTCTGAGAGGGCAAATGTGGCAACCCCAAAACAGAATTGGACACCCCTGAGAAATGTAATAGTAACTCCACACTGTGTGCATGTGTGTGTGTAGGTATGTGTGTGAATGTGTGTGTTTACACAAGGCATTCATACAAGTCATAGCCTTGTAATCAGGGGAAAAGACATGAGGAAAAGGCATATTGTCCCCTCCAGCAAGAAAAATTATCTACTTCAATTTTCATTTTATATCTATCCATCATCCATCCATCCATCAAACATAAATTCATCCATTCATTCATTTATCCATCCATTCATCTATCCATCCTCCATCCGTTTATCAATCATCCATGCCTCCACCATTCCATTTATCTATCCATCCATCCATCCATCCATCCACTCAAGTAAGAAGTATTGGGTAATTGTGCCACACACTATGTTACGTGGGATCCTCATCTCATTTTCACAGTAATCCCAATAAAGTACTTGTTTTTGTCTCCAAAATAAGAAAGCACAAGCTCAGAGAAGTTAGTAATTTGCCCAAGTTCTGCAGCTACAAGAAGCTGAACTGGAATTCATTGTCACTAGCTCCAAAGCCTGAGCTCCTTCTGTTACATCATGCTTATCTGAATGGTGGGGAGAGGTAGTGGGTGTCAGGTGGAGGCTGTTAGCTCTAAGGAACAAAAGGGGAGGGGAACTGATGACTCTTATTCGGCCTATTGGTTTGGTTCTCTTTCTTTCCGAAAAGGGTTTCAAATATCTTGGCTTAAATATATGTAAACTCAGGCTACAGTATAACAGCTAAGTCAAGATGGCCCAAACAGAAGGTGAAAATCCACATTTGAATATTTAATTTTAGGTAACACCCTCTGACAGGCAGTATTTAAAATAACGTGAGTGGAAGAACTTATGCTTTCTTGAAAACTGTGAGGCTGGGAGAAATTTGGGGATATTTACTGAGCTCCTGCAATGTAACAGTTAACATGTTAGAGATAGAAATTAAGGATTTAATAGTTTTATCTATTTATTAATATTTGACCTAATTCTGTAAGTGGTTTATAGGATATAGTGACTATGCAGTGCTTAAGAAATCACCAAAAAAGTAAAAATAAAATAATGATGGGGCCAGGCGCGGTGGCTCACGCCTGTAATCCCAGCACTTTGGGAGGCTGAGGCAGGTGGATCACGAGATCAAGAGATCGAGATCATCCTGGTCAACATGGTGAAACCCCGTCTCTACTAAAAATACAAAAATTAGCCGGGCGTGGTGGCACGTGCCTGTGGTCCCAGCTACTCAGGAGGCTGAGGCGAAAGAATCGCTTGAACCCAGGAGACGGAGGTTGCAGTTAGCCGAGATTGTGCCAGTGCACTCCAGCCTGGCAACAGACCGAGACTCCGTCTCAAAAATAAAATAAAATAAAATAAAATAATGATGGGATTGCACATTATAAAAGGAGATCAAGACTAGGGAGTAACTCTAAGGCAGAAGCACGGACCAAACAATTCAGTGCAGTTGCTCTGATTGGGCCACACAATTAGCTCTGAGCTTCCTGGTGACCGAAGTAAAAAGGGAAGCAGGATCAGCCATGTGATTTTTCTTGTCCAAGAAGAGAAAACAAAGCAGTTCCTCTGTAGGAAAGATGAACAGGAGTTCACACTCTGGAGAGCAGAGTGAGAGAATCCAGCCACAATGGAATCCACAAAAATGATCAAAAGAAGGCAGCATGGCCGTTGATTTCAGTCCAGTAGGGAAATGTGTCTTAAAGGAAAGCGAAGAGACTTTAAACTGGGGATGGTTGTGGCTTCGGTTCTCAGTCTTTAAGAATTGTATGTACTTTAATTCTGTAGTAAACTTTTTTAATTACCAAAATTTTTAATAAAACTCTTAGGAAATATAAGTCCTTTTAAGTAAAAATTTTAACTCGTCTAATGACAGTCACTTTGTGGTTGTGACAGGTATATCAAGGGATTTAACTACTTAGCATTGTTTCTGGAGCAGTGTAGACAATAAAAACGTGTTGAGTGAGTGAATAAAATAGAAACAAGGTGATTGTTGAGCAAAGAGAAACAAAGGACGAACTTAATAAAATCTTGGGCATTCTTCATTCAAATTCAGAAATAATTGATTTCTGAACTTGTGCCCAGCCGGCAAACTAAGCTGCCCTTCTTAACAACTTAATACCTTGAATTTGAACCCCCAGGCTCTTCTGCAATGCTAGTAATTGAGAATGTTAGACAGTTTACTTGTTTTTACTTACTTTGACCCAATTCCTTTGATACAAGCAGGTAGCTTTTGAATCAACATTATTGAAGTGTAATTATATATACTAAGATGTGTGCCGTTTCAGTGTACAGTTTGATGAATTTGATGAGTGGATTACTGCATGTAACTGCCATGTCAAAGAAGATAAAGAATATTTCCATCAGCCTAGAGAGTTTCCTTAGATTTTTTGTTTTTTACAATCAATCCCCTACCACTCTCCACAGGCAACCCCTGATTGAGTTAATGAGTCTCTTATTTATTTTATTTTGAGAAACAATGTCTAATTCTGTTACCTAGGCTAGAGTGCAGTGGTGTGATCTCAGCTCACTGCAAACTCCACCTCCTGGGCTGAAGCCATCCTCTCACCTCAGCCTCCTGAGTAGTTGAGACTACAGGTGCATACCACCATGCCCAGCTAATTTTTGTGTTTTATAGAGACAGGGTTTAGCCTTATTGCCCAGACTGGTCTTAAATTTGTGAGCTCAAGCCATCCACCCACTTTGACCTCCCAAGGTGCTGGGATTACAGGTGTGACCCACTGTGCCTGGTCTGATGAGTCTTTAGTCTGCTTTTCATGTCGTTCTGAAAGTTAAGAACAAGGTGAAACAGGAGCTTTAAAAGTTTTGAGGCTGCTTGTTAAGTCTAATGCTCTTATTTTAGCTATGGATAGACTGAGGCCAGTAGGCTTCTGCTTGGCTAGTCAATGGTGAGGCCGGTGGAAGTAGCCAGGTCTCAGGAGTCACGCTCTTTCCACTGTATGTACCTTTCTGAGTCCTTCTGGCTGTCACCAACAAGAGGCTCTTGAGAGGGGACTCAGCTGGAAGAAACAGATGACACATATTCATTGAAGTTAAAAGTTGCAGTGGCAGTAAAAATTATTCTGAATTATCTTCAGAATTATTAAGAAAATGATGCCCTTAAATAAATGTTTGAAAGAAATGAGTTTTGTTGGAAATAATACCTCACAGCCACTTCTCAGAAGTCCAAAGAGGGAGGCAAATGAAGAGGTGCCCTCCAAGCAGTTGGGGGGAAAAGCACAGAGCTCCTAATAAATATCTCACCAATCCAATTATAGCATTCAAATCAAGGAGAGAAAATGCAGTATCAAATGTAATAGAAGTTTTCTTTCCTGTCGAAAACACAGCCTGCTTCTCATTGTCCAGTGCCAAAGGGGATTTCAAAGTCAGCTTTTCTAGGTGAGGGGGAAAAATGCCATGTAAATCAAAGTGAAATAATCAAATTTTTTCTGGTGGAAATAACTTAGTTGTTTGATGTAATTTTGACACTCAGCATAATTTCAGCGTCAACATTGAAGTTAGGGGATCGGGGTGTCTCTGTGAGATTTGTGTAGAAAGATGTTACCAATCAGGAAAATTTAACTTAGACTTTGAATGCAAAGTGGTCTTCTGCATTTTGGCATAAAATAAAGACTTCTGCTAGATTCACTGCCAATAGAAAGGCAGAAAAGACCTGTTGCCTGTTCTGAGGAGTTGACTGGTATCCCCCCAGAATAATTTATGTCCACCCAGAACCCCAGAATATGAATTTATTTGGAAATAAGGTTGTTGCAGATGTAATTAACTAAGGTGAGGTTATACTGGATTAGGGTAGATCCTGAATCCAATGGCTGATTCCCTTAAAAGTGGAAGAGCAGCACTTGGGGAGGCCGAGGTGGGCGGATCACAAGGTCAGGAGTTCGAAACCAGCCTGGCCAACATAGTGAAACGCTGTCTCTACTAAAAATACAAAAACTTAGCCAGGTATGGTGGCACCTGTAATCCCAGCTACTCTGGAGGCTGAGACAGGAGAATCACTTGAACCTGGGAGGTGGAGGTTGCAGTGAGCTGAGATCACGCCACTGTACTCCAGTCTGGCCCACAGTATGAGACTCCATCTAAAAAAAAGAGGAGTGAACACAGAGAGAGACACAGAGAGAAAAGAAGGACGTGACAATCCTTGAAGGAGACAGATACTAGAATGTTGTAGACAGAAACCAAAGAACACCAAGGATTGCTGGCAACCACCAGAAGCCAGGACGAATCCTTGGCGTGGTTTCTCAGGGTCTCCAGAGGGAATATGGTGACACCTTAACTTAGGACTTTTAGAACTGGGAGGGAGTACATTTCTCTTGATGTAACACACCTGTTATGGGCTTCCTTTATGGAAGCCCTAGGCAACAAATGCACTAGTGTTGGGTCAGACCTTTTCTGCTTAGAGAAACAAGAGCCAGCCCACAGTCAGGATACAGCAACACCAAAATACATGGCAGTGAATTTTCCCTAATAGAGAAACTGGGCTTTCAGTGTTTGAGTCAGCGGTCAAGATTCTTCCTAACACCCTTTGAGAAGGTCTACCTACATGTCTCATCCAGTGAGTAAGTGGCAGAAGCCTCCATGAGTCCCAAAGCTTCCAACAAGAACTCAGTCTGCTTACCTACTGATGCTGTTTTTACTCTTCTAGTCAAAAACCACCATGATGCTGCTGTCATGTACCTTCCCAGAGACAAATCCCAGAGCTTTTCCCAGGGAGCATGCTCTGAGCCCTAGAGAGATTAAATGGAGGGAACTTCGGGTACTTTTTCTACCTAGAGCTACCCAGCCTCCTGGGGAGACGGCTCATAATCTCTCCCCTGGTGTGAAGAAACAGTGGCTTAGAGAGAAGAAGGAGTAGGATGGTTGGGGGCAGGGGAACTTCCATGACAAGCAACTACTGGGGTATGAGACCTGGTGTCTGTCCTGCAGGCAGAGGTCTTGTGGAGGCTTTTGTCTAGGACACCATAACCTGGAAGGCTGCTGTGCAGACAGAGGTTTCTGTAACCCTAGAGGCATATACCACCTAGTAGGCAGCAGCCTACTAGGAGAGGGCAGATGGGATGTTGTTCACTGTTCCTTATTCTCTCTCTAAGATTTAGCTTCTGTATTAATTTCTGGTGGCTGTTGTAACAAAGTACTACAAACTGGGTGACCTAAACCAATAGTAGTTTATTCTTTCAAAGTTCTAGGGGCCAGAAGTCTAAAGCTGAGGTGTCAGCCTCCTCTTCCGGAGGCTCTGTGCAAAGGTCCGGTCCCTGCCTCTTGCGGCTCTGTGGGCGTTCCCTGGCTTGTTGCTGTGTCCCTTTCTTCTGTCTCCTTGTCACCTTGTCTATGTGTCTGCCCTTAAACTCCTTCTGCCTCTTTCTTCCAATAATACATGGGACTGCATTTATAGTCAACCTGAATAATCGAGGACAAACTCCTCCAGATCTGTAACTAAATCACAAATTGTACCTGATAAGATGCTCATTGGTAGATTCCAGGAATTAGGACATGGACATCTTTTCGAAGAAGTGTCTTTGTCTTTTGAGGCTGCTGAAACAAAATACTGGGTAGCTTATAAACAACAGAAATTTATTTCTCACAGCTCTGGAGCTGGGAAGTCTATTATCAGGGGACCAGCCTGCTGGTGTCTGCTTAGGGACCACTTCGTAGTTCAAAGATGGTGCTTTCTAGCTGTGTCTTCATATGCTGGGAGGGACAAGGCAGGTTTTGGGGGCCTCTTTTTAATAAAGGCCCTGTCCCCATTCATGATGACCCTTCTCGTGACCTAAACACCTCCCAAATCTCCACCTCATAATAGCATCATATTGTTGATTAGATCTCAACTTGTGAATTTTAGGGGAACATAAACATTCAGACCCTAGCAGGAAGCCACCATTCCACCCACTGCAGCTTCTAGGCCATGTACTTTTGCAGTGCCTCTCCCTATGATAGGTGGAGTTGTCATTGAGAGTTCATACCTCTCTGCTCACTCCTGCCACCACGCCACGAGATGACTGTGTCCCAGATGTTGGTATCCCAAATACTCCTTCATTATTTGATGAGCATGAGACCCAAAAGGAACAGACCCAACTGGACCTGCAGCTTGGAGCACAGCTGAGGCAGCCCAACCTCAAATGAGGGTGCTAGCAATAGATGATCATTATCATACTTCGCAGAGGTCTGGGGGATGGTTCTTACTGCAGCAAAGATGACTAACACAATGGAGATTGCAAGTTGGCTTCAATGACTCATACAATGGAGATTGCAAGTAGGCTCTGAAATACTTCTGAGCCTTTGATTAATAACCCCCTGAAATGTCTGTGCTCCTTTGTCTGTCTCGGGAGTGCTTCCTACTCTTCTCTCTGTAAAAAGGCTTAAAACATCTAGATGGAGATCCATAATTCCTTGCTACACATCTGTCTTGCCCACTAGACTGTCCTAAGAGTCAAGGATGGTGCTGAAGCCTCTCTATATACTCCATACATAAGGAGAGGGTTTTTACGAATGGATGGATTCACAAATGAATAAGCAAATTACCAGAGTATTCTTAACTTCCAAAGGCTGTGGGAGAAAAAAGTAGCACTTGCATACTGGGCTAGGGTAGCATAGGGGTTATGTTATGTGCAAGGGGCTTTGGAAACAAACTCATGGGTTTGCATCCCAGCTGTTCCACTAACCAGGCATGTGAACTTCAGCTAGGTGCTTAACCTCTCTCTTTCTGTCCCTGTGTGCAACATGGGGGTACTAGTAGCCCCCGCCTCAAGGGTCTGGGATAGCACTTGGCACAGTGGTGGTCACCAGGTAAGCACGATCTAAGCCAGGAACAGGCAAAGTGCAGCCTACGGGCCAGAGCTAGCCGGAAGCCTGTTTTCCCATTCCCTACAAGCTAAGAATGGCTTTTGCACTTTAAATTGTTGAAAACAAATTTCTTACAAGAATATTGCTTTGTCACACATACAGCTTATGTGAAATTCAAATTCTATTGTCTGTAAGTAAGGTGTTGGTGGAACCAGCCATCCTCATTCCTTGACGTACCATCTATGGCTATTTCTCTGCTACAGTGATCAGAGCTGAGAAGCTGCAATGGAGACTACATGGCCCTTTACAAATAAAGTTTGCTGCCTCTTGATCTAAGTTGTTACAATCTATGGTTATACTTAGCAAATGTGCCCAAGTGCTGGAGCTAAGACACCAGCATTTCCTTTCCACCTGGCCACACCTCAGTAAGCCAGTTTAATGATGATTTCTTCGAAAGAGTCTTACAGGTGAGCAGTACTGTTGATTGCATCTGGGTGCAAGGGCAGGAGGGAATGGAAGGTCATTTTCTTCATCTTGTCTCCCTTTATTTTTATAATCTCTGTGCATATCTTGTTACTCTCAGAGTGATTCAGCCTTCTGGTCTCTAGAACAGGGAGAGCTCAGAGAAGAGGTCATGCCAGAAGACTAGCAAAATATATGATTCGATACGAACCAAAAAAAAACCAGATATGTGAGCGAGGAATCGCAAGATTCAGGGGTGCCATATTCACCACAGTCTGAGCTTTCTCTGATTTGCTGGGAAAAATTCAGAGGCTTCCTTTTTTCTGCTTCCTTGTCTCTTCCAGTTACTTCATTAATATACCCAGCAATTCATGAGCAAGCATTTATTGAGTGGTCATTATATGCCAAGGATTGTGCTAGTTGTTGGGGTTCAAGCAACGACCAGGATGAACCTGCAGGTCTAAACCTCACCAAATTTCTGGTTTTGGGATCACTGCAGACCCACATGAGGCATGTAGGGTGAATGAGATAAAGGCATCTCTTCCTGCTGGCAGAGTTTGTGGCATGGCACATTTGAAAAGAGCTAGGTATAGGCCCAGGTTATTTCCTTGGCCAGTGGCCTTGTGCAGTGCACAACCAGCACAACTGTACATAGCAGTGCTGCTCCGTCTCATGGGAGGCACTCACAGCTAAAAGGGGCAGAGGAAGCAGGCAGGCGGAGGGGTTGAGGAGAGTTGAGGGGCGTACTTGGCAGCATTTGATCCATCCTTGTGAAAAAAAGGGTGCCTTCTAAGGGGATACTGGTACCTACCTATAGCAGTGAAAACAGCCTTGCAATAAGATTTATTTCTTCTGTATTATTGTTTGTTTCAAATAGTAGCATTCAGGCGCAAGGAGAGATCAATTAATCCTTTGCAAATTTCTGAAACTTCCTTTGTAAAAGAGAGTGAGAATTTATGTGCCACCATTTAAGCTGTTTCAACACAGTCACTGGCACTGCATTTTGGTGAAGGCACTAAATGACTTAAGAGATTTGGGAGATGGAGAAAAGATGCTTTTATTATTATTATTATTCAGAAACTTTTATTTGATCATATAAATCGTTACACTCACTTAAGTTTCTGCCTCAACCGAGACCAAGAATTACATCAACCAATATTCTCTGGCCCACTGTTACTGTGTAGAACCTTAAATTGTAACTTGCAAGGAAAAAAAAATAATCAGAGGGATTTGTCATGATTGGATGATCAGATTCTAGAAAATCAAAACATACTTGACTACAGAGATGAATTTGCATTTTTGAACAACACTAGATATCATGGGCAAGCTCTGCTTCTCTTTCCACTGGTGTGTTTATTTTCCTAGCCCCATTGCTTATTAAATGTGCTTTCATTGGAAGCATCTCTAGACTCTTCCATCTGCATTTTGAAGAGAACTCCCTTATGTGAAGTCCCTCCTTTGAAAACTATATCCATATGAAATTCTCAATTTATATAGATGAAGGCAGGTATCCAAAGTATGTTATATAATACCACAGCAAGAAACTGCTCTGTTAATAAAACTCAGAGAATTTCTAGTAGCAGCTGTGATAACAGAACCTGAGGAGTGTCATGCAGGGAGAGTAATAAAGTATAGTAAAATAATTTAGGTTCTGTCTTTGAAACTCACTGTGTACAACAATTTTAAGCCTGCTGATTTTGCTAGTCGATGTCAGAAAACCCCACCCTACTCAGAAATGATGACTGCTTAGAAGCCCTTTCTGAGTCTTATATTTGTTACAATGCCATCTGGAATCTTCCCAAATGACTCTTTCCCCAAATCCAGCCAAATTCTTCTCTAGAATTCCTTATTCGATTTCCCTGCTGTATTTTTTAAAAATTAAGACTTATTTCCATCTGACATGACACATATACTAGTTAGCTACTGCTGCATAACAAATACTCCTACACTTAGTGGCTTTAAAATAGCAACATTTTTATCTCATAATTTTTGTGTGTCAGGAACTTAGGCATGGCTTAGCTAGATTCTCTAGCTCAGAATCTCTCGCAAGGTTGCAGAAAAAAAATAGTGGCCAAGACTGTGGTTATCTCATGGCTCAACCATGGAAGGATTCAGGGGAAATTGACTGGAGTCATTTTAGGAATCGCCTATCAATCCATTTATTTTAATTAATTTTTGTGTGTTATCTCCATTCCACTGTAATAGAAACTTCATAAAGGCAGAGATATTTCTGATTTGTTCCTCCCTATGTCCATGATACCAGAACTAAGCTTGACATGTGGCTGGTGCTCAAATACTTGTTGAATGAGTGGACCAATATAGAGATTGTTCCTTCTTCTTGCAGAAGTCCCATGCATGTCTTAATTCCTTTTCTTCATCAGCACAAGGGACGCTGGAGAATTTTGAGCATCAAAATTCTGAGATAGTATAAGAACTAGGAGAAAAGATTCATTTTAACAGTTGTGGCAGACAGAATAATATTCATGCCCTAATCTCTGGAACCTGTGAACATGTTACCTTACCTGGCAAAAAGAAACTGTGGCATAAGAAGAATATATATATGTGTGTTCTCTGACCCTGGTTTCTGGCATGAGAGCTTCTAGAACTCTCAGAATTTCCTGAGTGATAGAAGTAGGGTGAGCATCTTTTGTTTATTTATGTTTTAAGACAGTTCTGTCACCTGGTCTGGAGTGCAGTGGTGTGATCAGGAATCACTGCAGCCTTGACTTCCTGGGCTCAGGTGATCTTCCTACCCTCATCTTCCTGAGTAGCTGGTACTACAGGTACAAGCCACTATGCCCCTTAAAAAAAATTTTTTTTTGAAGGAATGGAGTCTCATTATGTTGTCTAGGCTGGTCTCCAACTGTTGGTTTCAAGTAGTCCTCTCACCTCAACCTCCCAAAGTGCTGTGATTACAGGCATGAGCCACTGAGTTTGGCCACATATTTCGCTATTCACAATAAATTCCATAGAACCACACCTGAGCTCATGCTAATGAGGTGAGTCTTGGAGAACAGAGGATAATTACGATGAGATTAGAGGGCTGAAACTTTCAGCCTCCTAACCTCCAGGGAGAGGACTGGAGCTAGAGTTTTGAGTTCACTCACCAATGACCAATGATTTAACCAATTGTGCCTACCTAAGAGAGCCTCTATAAAAATGCTAAACTACCTGGTTTGGAGAACTTCTAGGTTGGTGAACATATCAGGGTGATGGGAGGGTGACACACCTGCAGAGGAAGTGGAAGCTGCATACCCTACACACCACGCCTTTCCCTATGCACTGCTCCCATTTGGCTGTTTCTAAACTGTGCCCTTTAGTGTAAGTAAATATTTTTCTGACTTTTGTGAGCCATTCTAGCAAATTATAGAACCCAAGGAGGGCGTCTTGGGAACCCCCAATTTATAACCAGTTTGTCAGATGGACCAGAGGCCCAGACTTATGACTGATATCTGAAATGGGACCAGTCTCATGGGACTGAGCCCTTCATCTGTGCAATCTGCATAACTCCAGGCCACTATCAGGACACACAGTCAGTATTTGCTGAGAATGGGGGCATTGGTTAGTATTGGAAAACTCCTACACATTTGGTGCCAGAAGTGTGGTATGAGTACTATATAGAAAAATAGTGGAGGTTTTTCCCCGTAAGGACTTTGCCGATGTGATTGAGGTTATACATCTTGAGGTGGGAGATTATCCTGGGGTGGGGGTACAATTGGATCACAAGAGTCCTTAAAAGTGGAGAACCTGGGTGTGGTCCCAGATATGGAAGGCGAGGATGATTTGAGTCCCTGTGGCTGGTTCTGAGATATAGGAAGCTTTGTACAAGGAGAAGAAAGCCCCCTGGGAGCTGAGAGCCACTCCTGCTGATAGCCAGCCAGGAAACAAAGACCTCAGTCCTACCGTTGCATGGAGCTAAATTTTGCCAACCTGGTGAATGAGCAAAACCAGTTATTCCCCCAGCACCTCCAGAAAGAAACACAGCTTGCTAATCCCCCAGTGTTCATTTACTGAGAGTCATACTGGACTTCTGACCTCCAGAACTATAGTGTAATAAATCTGTGTTGCTTTTCACCACAGAGTTTGTGGCCATGTGTTAAGGCAGCAATGGAAAAGCAATACAACCGTGCTTACCAGCTCTGGATTCCTGGTTAGGCTGAACGTGCTAGAAGGCTTTGGAAATAGCAGTGGAGAGATTTTCCACTTTCTGTCACCATGGAAATGACCCAGGGATCATAAATCCTGGGTTTTTTTGAAAGAGCCTAATTTTCAGGAAAATCCTGATGTAACCAGGGATTGTGGCCCTCAGTGCGCGGGGGTAAAGAAACACTTCAATTTTGTGAATACACATCCACGAAGGCTAGAGACTCAGGGGCAGCTCTTTGCTCTTGATAAGACTTTGGGAGAAGAAAAGGTCTTTCCCTGGAACCTCTCTTCTCAAGAAGTATTGATGTCTTTTTTCCAGGCCACCTCAAAGAAAACATTGCCGTGAGAAATACTCATAAAGCAAACTGAGGTGGCTGTCATTAGCTCCACCCTTTTACCAAATCTTTAGTCTCCTTAATGAAATAAAAGACGACAAATGAATGGATTTTTATTTTGTGAAAATCAAGGTAACCAAGACAGGGCACAGTGGCTCACGCCTGAAATCCCAGCACTTGGGAGGCCGAGGCAGGCGAATCACTTGAAATCAGGAGTTCAACACCAGCCTGGCCAACATGGTGAAACCCGTCTCTATTAAAAATACGAGAAGATTAGCTGGGTGTGGTGGTGTATGCCTGGAATCCCAATTACTTGGGAGGCTGAGGCAGGAGAATTGCTTGAACCCTTGAGATGGAGCTTGCAGTGAGCTGAGATTGTGCCACTGCTCTCCAGTCTGGATGACAGAGTGAGACTCTCCCTCAACAAAGCAAGGAAAGGAAGGAAAAGGAAAAGAAAAAGGAATGGAAGGGAGGGAGAGAGAGAGAGAGAAAGAAAGAGAAGAAAGAGAAAGAAAAGAAAGAGAAAGAAGAAAGAAAATGAAAGAAGGAAAGAAGGGAGGAAAGAAGGAAAAGAAGGAAGGAAGGAAGAGAAAGCAAGCATCCGTGTAACCAGCACCTATGTTAAGATATGGATCAAAACCAGTTCTGCAGACATCCTCCACACCCCTCCCAATCACTAATTTCCCAGTAAGTTTCTGTATGTGTTCTTCGGTGAAACGATTACCTATGCATTTCTGTTGGGTTTAGACCTGGGACAGGGGGGTTGCTGAATCAAAAGCATCTTTTTTTTTTTCTTTTGCTAAATACAGAGCAAAAGGGCTGGGATAAGGGTGAGCTGAATAATGTAAATTGTGCAAATAAAGGGTCAGATCCTGTCTTTCTTTAAAATTCTAATACATTGTACATCATGGATTGTTTTGTATTTGTTTTGATTTTTTGCATTAATTATAGTGTTGAATTCGGTGCTCCCTTAAATCTTGCACCCAGAATGAATGCATCACTCACCTTATCCTTATCCTAGCCCCAAGCGGGTCTAATAAATGCCCTGCTGCTTGCCTTCTGTCTGGTCTGGGAGGTCCACTGGGGCTGTGTTGGCTTCAGCAGACCCTTGGGCACCTGGTCCTCAATTCTCATGCCCATGCCTGTTCTGTCTCATGGGGGCACTTTGTTTTATTTTCAGATAGGCTCTTTTTATCCATAGAGAACTTCGCAATATGTTCTTGAGGGCTTGGGGGAAAATGTTTTGAGCTTGACTTTTAATTAATTAATTAATAGTTTGGACTGGGGTTTCTCAAGCCCTCATTGTCATTTCCAGCTACATAGAAAAGAAGAGGAAGAGGAGACTCGCTGTTTATGAAGGTCTGGCTGGGCAGAGGGGCTGTACTCACAGCTGGAGGACGTCTGAATTCTACTCACTAAAATCCCCCTTTCCTCCACTTCTTTAAGAGGAAGAGATTCTCAATCATCCATTTCCTATCTCTCTAGCCAGCGCTATCCCAAGGCTGATAGCAGGAAACGTTTCAGGGCTTGGTTTATTGGGTTTAGGTAAGCAGATCTTCTCAAGAAAAATTGTTCATCAGTCAGCCTAATTTACTTGTCTGGAGCAGAACATTTTTTTATTTTGTTACATGCTAGTTGCTGGGCATTCTGGGCATAGCAGCAGTGCATGCAAATCCAGGCTCATTTACCACCGGGAGGCAGGGGATACCCGGGCTTGGAAACCGAGGTTCTACCTGGGATGTCAGTGATTGATTTCACTGAGGGGAAGTGGGGCAGTGGTGTGACAACTTCAGAACTGATTGGGATTCGGGACTACGAAGCTGGCTCTCTGCCTGTTTCTTATGTTCTCCAAAGAAGAACCTGTACTAAGAATGCAATCGAATGCCACAGGAAAGAGTTTTGTTTGCTGGTTTGTTTGGCAGGCCAGGGGTTCTAACCACATCTAAGATCTGATTAATTTCATGAGGCAGCTACTACCTCCCAGTCACTGTGTTCGTCTACCCGCCTGCTCATAAACACATAAAAATGGTGTTTGCCCCGTTTGTAACATTACTGGTGTGACTTTGAGTCTGGTCCTCGCTGCTGTTTTCAGCCCTCAGGCCTGCTTTGAAAGCACATAGTCAGCTCCACAGGATATCAGGCTCCTGGGTCTCAAGGACCCTGTCCCACCTAGAACTGCTTACCTTCCCCCTTTTACCTTCCCTTTCCATTCTTATCCTTTCTGAATTCAGACTATGTGTGACATGTTTGCATTTATTGATTCTCATCACCATTTTCTCTGATCCTTAACATGATGTCCCCAGCTTGCACTTATGGCTCCCTTGGTTATCACGGCTTGGATGTCTCTTCTGACCATAACCACACCAAACACCCTCAGCAGATCACTCTGCCTCTTCCTTCTCTATTCATTTCTGACAGCACGGAGCCCATTTCTGGGGAACATGACAGCCCTGGAGTGGGACCTGGACAGTTAGAAATATCAGAACTGTGTCACATTCCCTGCATCATTGTCACTGTTTTGTTCTCAGCACAAACCAAATATATAATCTGTATTTTTTCTTTTTTGAGATGGAGTCTCACTCTGTTGTCCAGGATAGAGAGCAGTGGCATGATCTCAGCTCATTGCAACCTCGCCTCCCGGGTTCAAGTGATTCTCCTGCCTCAGCTACCCGTGTAGCTCTGACTACAGGCATGTGCCACCATGCCTGGCTAATTTTTTGTCTTTCTAGTAGAGACAGAGTTTCACTATGTTAGCCAGGATGGTCTTGAACTCCTGACCTCATGATCTGCCCGCCTTGGCTTCCCAAAGTGCTGAGATTACAGGTCTGAGCCACCACGCCCAGCCCATATCTGTATTTCTTAGTGCATATAACTTTGAGAGCCAAAGTACTTTGTACCACTTTCCAATATCTGTAACAGTCTGGCATATGTTTTTCCAATTCTTACATTTATGCATGTGTATGTGTATGTATGTATGTGCACATGCATATACATCTATATTCATTTAACCATATATCTGAGGTATCTGTTTATGTCAGTACATATAGATCTGTGTCATTCTTTTTTTAAAGGCTGCAGTGAGTTGCATTGTTTGAGTGTATCATTATTTATTTATCTAATTAAAACCAGAGAATCTTACAGCTCAGCTAGTGCTTTCAGGCAGAGGAATGCCCTCTCCAGTATCTCCATGGGATGCTAGCCCAGCCCACACAGGTCTTGGGTTTCCTCGGGTACAGAAAGTTTTGATGCATCTCAGTCTCTGGGGTGATGGTTTTATTTCTGCCTCATTTCAAAGCCTGGCTATTCAGTCAAGACTAAGGGAGATTTCCAGCCGTGCCTATGTCCAGGATAATTTAAAGGTTCACAGCAGTTCAGGCAGATCACCTGCAGAGTCACTGCCGCTTTGACATTAGGGTTCCCTGATGGGTCATCCTTGGCCCTTTTATCTTTTCACTCTGTCTGCCTTTGATTGGAGATATAACTGCCTCCTGGACGTCCCTACCTTGCCACACACTGGTGTAGACACTTGGACACACCTGTTTGAAACCGACTGTCTTTCCTTATGAGATACTGGCTTTCATCCTTGTTGGCTTTTTCCATCTACCTCATGCTCTACCTCCCAAGCATTTGTAGAGTACCTGCCCTCCTCTTCAGGCCTTCATCACTGCTCAGGTTCTGGCCATTGCCAGCCCCTGACCACTCCTCTCTCTTTCCATCCTGGCCAGAATCACTGTCAGAAAAGCTAAGCTGGCTGTGTTTCACACAGACACATTGTACTTGGCCCTCTGTCTCCTACCAGATAAAGCACAAGGCCTTTAGTCAGAGCACAACACCTTCCATACCCTGAAGCTTTGCCTTCTATTTCATTCTCATCTTCTGCCCTGCAAGGGAGTTTAACACTCAGCTTCTCAGGCTGTCTCTTTGGCCATGCTTTTTCTCTCTGGATCTCCTCTCCACCTCTTCTTTAAGTCTGAGATGTTTCCTCCTCTAAGGAGCTACTTCTGATCACTTAGACTGAATGAGGCACTTCTGTTCTCCAACAGGGCAGTTCCTCCCTTTACTGTTGCCCTTCCCTCATGCAGTAAGATTGTCCATCTGCTCTCTTTCTGAAAATCTCCCAGGGGCTCACCTCCTCTTATTCAGCTTTATATCCCCAGCTCTTATCACAGGAACTGATGCACAACACATATTGAGTACACAAAGAATGGATGGATAGATAGATGGATGGATGAGTAGATGAATGGATAAATAGATGAATGGGTAGATGGATGAATAAATAGATGGATGGATGAATGAATAGATGGTGGATAAATGGATGGGCAAGTGGATGGATAGATAGATGAATAGATGGGTAGATAAATGGCTGTGTGGATAGATGGATGGATGTGTGGGGATGAGTGGGTTGGGTGGGTGGATGGACAGATGAATGGATGGTTGGGCAAATGGATGGATAGATGAATAGTTGGATGGATAATGGATGTGTGGATAGATGGATAGATGTGTGAGGATGGGTGGATAGGTGGGCAACTGAATGGGTGAGTGGATGGATGGGCAAATGGCTGGATAGATAGATGAATAGATGGATGGATAATGGACGTGTGGAGAGGTGGATGGATGGATGGGGATGGGTGGATGGGTGGGTGGATGGATGGATGAGTAGTTGGATGGGTAAGTAGATGATTAGAAGGATAATGGGTATACAAATGAATAAATGATTCTGAGTCATTGCCAGTGCTTCTCTAGTTTTAGGCATCCACAAATTAAGTTGAGTCGTTTGAGGTAGTTCATCCCTCCCTTTGGCTTCATGGCACTATGTTCTCTGCCCTGGAAGGCCAACAGGGCTGTAGCAAAGTCTGGAAAGAGAGGTGACTTGCCTTATCCTTGCCTAGGGCATGACACTAGAGGCTCCTTTCAGTCATTTCAGTTCGTCTTAATTAACTTTTTAATTGAGGTGATGTTCAAGGGAATATTAGTCCTCGTGATATGCTCCAGGAAGGCTGGTGAACGAAAGGTAGGAAGGCTGCTTTGTGCATTGCATTCTCTAAGGGTGCCTCTGTCATAGCAAGACACAGGATAAATTAACTTATAAATGGCTGAGGTGCATTGTCCCCTTGAAAGCTGCCTAATGTGAAGACTGGCTCCTTCAGTCTCTCTAATAATGGTAATAATATTAATAATAAAATAATGCTAACAGCCTACAATGTAAGGAGCACAATCTGTGATCCAGATAGCATGTTTGACCTGTTCCCTGCTTTGTTAATACCATTCTCAGGGTAAACCTGGGCATTTGTGGAATGTAACATTACAGACTTCTATTTACATAGAAAGGTTATGAGGGCTCCAGAACTCGCCCAGGGTCATCAGTGTACCAGGTGGCAGGACCAAGCTCCACTCCCACGCAGTCTCACCCCAGAGCCTTCCCTCCTAGCTACACCTGGAAGGTAAGGGGGTGAAAGAAGAGGACCTAACATTTCTGGACATGCAACGCAAGGTATTTTTTCCCTGCTGGTCTCCTAAAGTCCTCACAAGGTTTGATTTTCTTCATTAATTGGAGAAAAGGCAGGTTCAGAAGGGGTAGCCTGGCTGGCAGGCCCATGGCAGATCCCAGACAGAGCCCAGCTGTTTCCCTCCGCGTGTTCTTCCCCTCCGTGTGCTCTTCTAAATGAGAATGGGCAGGATGAGTGATCCGTGGTGGCAGCACCAGGCATGCCAATGCGTCACTCCAGGTCTCCCGGGACAGACTTTTTAAGTCTTGAGACTTCTACTTTTCGATTCTCTATGCAAATGCTTCTCCCACTGATTTGTAACCACATCCCTCTCGGATAAATGGATTGACAGGCTGTCTAATTTCCTTGTATCTTCTGGATCTGAGCATTGTGAGCACAGGGCCTTATCCCCTGCGTGGAAAGATTCTCATTTAAAATGTAGGCTGGAAAGGTTCATCCATATGCAAAGATGAAAGCAGGGCTGTTTACCATCAAGAGCAAAGGGGAGGGATACTTAGGGACGATGGAGATTCCCAACAGCTTGGGGTGCTCCAGAGCCATCCAGGGTCCTTCCTGGTCAAGGATCTGGTCTGGGAAGTTGAGAAGCATTAGGTCTGTGTAGACAGTAAGCCATATTTTCCTCTGTCTTCCCTTCATATTAACCCTTTGCATCTGGGGTAATAAAATAGGATTTTTCCCCAAAGGGTGCATGAGAATTATTCATATCTTTGGAGGGGATCCAAATGGATAACAGAGCTTTATCTTTCTGTTATTTTTCCTCATTTTAAAAAACATTTCAGAATTGCCCCAAACTGAAAAAATGCTTTTTTTTCAGTCATTTCAGTTCTTTTATTTAATTTTTAATTTAGATTAAATAATACAGTGAAATGTGCAATTCTTAAGTGTATAACGGGTCCATGAATTTTTCTATGCACGTATACCCATATATCCACCACTCAGATCAAAATATAGAATATTCTCAGCACCCAAGAGGGCTCCCTCAGGCCGATTTCCAGTCGATGTCTCCCTGAAATAACCACCACCCTGACTACTATCATCATAGATTAGTTTTGCCTGACGTTGAACTTCACGAAACTAGAGTCACGTGGGATATATTTTTTGGTGCTAGTTCATTAGAGACAATGTTCTTAGCATTAAAAACCGGAGGCTCTATAACGAAGTGGCTTCTACTTACCTAATTTAAAGGGCTTCATGAAAGTATATAAAACAGTGTTTTGGGGGAGATGTCAATAGATTTTCTTTGCAAAAAGGAGTGGAGCTTTAGGCCTCCCCAACCTCTCCCACCTCCACCACCAAAGGAAAACCACTGATTTACCCTGTACCAAATTTGGGCAGCATATTTAGGATGGACTTCTTAGAATATGTTAACTAGTCTGCTCGAAATCCACCTTGTGGAAGGTGGAGGGAGACCTCCACATGCCAGGCCGTGGAGTAGCTACAAGTGTGCTCTGCAATACACTTTATTTCTCAAACATGTAGCTGTATCCTACCCAGGGCGAAAAGCAACCAGATTGATTTCTTTTAGGATAGTTAATTATTCTTCTAAGTAATGTTACAGAGGAAAGCTGGTGGTCAAATGAATTTGAGAACCATTTTATGCTCTCACTCCATCTTGGAGATTTATAATGCCAATTATTAATAGCGCATTGAAGGCACTGTTAAGTCCTGCTCTGAAGATAGCTATGTAACTTGTGCTGCATGAGCAACAACCCAACACTGCTGTCCATAGAACCTTCTTACGCTGGAGAATCTCTTGTCTCACAGAACATATTTCCCAGAACCTAGGGACCAAAAGCCAAGAGGACATGAAATCAGTCTTTGGGTGAAAGACTTTGATGTTTACGTTTTAGTTCTGAAAAACACATGGCTTGTATCTGTATTTGCTCAGATTGTCCTAAGAGTTAAATAAATAAATAAACAAACAAACCAGGGTGAATATAAGATCACTTTCCAAACTTTTTCCAAAGATGAGTGAAAATAGCCATTTTGAAAAAGTTGGTGTTCTTTATTTTACATAAAGTTCATTTTCTCATTCTGCAGCTACTAATTTGGGACTCCAGGGGAACCAGAAATGTTTATCTTGCCTATCACTACACTTCCGCCTCTAAAAATCAAGGGAGATGAGCCCTAAATGGAATGAGGGGCTCCTGAGCTAGCAGGGAAGGTCATGGGTGAGCAGGGAAGCGATGGTTATCAGAGAGTCATGCGAGACACTCTATAATCAGGTTTATTATCTCTTGACCTTTTCTTTTCTCTGTGATGTGTGTTGAAGCAATCAATAAGTGCTTCCAAAATTCCTCCCATTATCCACAGTGGTCCAGATTTTTTGTCTGCAAGATTCGTATAGAGTTCCATCAGTTTAAAATCTATCCCATTATTGGATGGATGCTTTATTAGTTTTTCAGCAGAAGTCATTTCTGCTAATTTGCTAATTCATTCATATGCTCTCTGCCAGCCACTGGCCGCCCATGGGCCATTTTCAGCTTACGTCTGTTTGGCAAGACACCGAGTCTGTGTGCTGCTTTTAGTTGTATTAAGTCCTTTGGAGAGAAGGAAGGTTCAGGAGGGACGTGACAGATCTTCCTGCTCAGAGAAGACATGTTGCAAGTGTAATTGTCCTCTTAAATCACCTGATCTAAAGATTTTAAAGAAGTTTAAAAAAAAAAAACAACCTTTTACTTATAAACTTTTGTTTTCTGAGATTGTGCTCAGCTTGTGCTCATAGACCGAATACAGCTAGATTCAATGTATAATCAGTGCACATTTGTAGGACTGTTGTTATGTGCTGGGCTTGCAGAGGGTTATCAGAATGATAAACCTCAGTTCTGGTGCTCAAGGAGCATTCAGCCTATTTGGAGAGTCAGGCCATCTTTGTAAAAATAAATAAAAATAAAAAACTGGTCATAAAATCACACAATGAATGAGTGACAGAGAAGGAAAGAGCAGTGCTCCCTGTGTGCCAGTTGCTGTCCTGTGACTTTGAGTGTCTTAACATATTTACCCCTCAAACAACCCTATGAGGTAGGTATTATTATTATTTCTATTTAAAGGTGAGAAAACTGAGATGCAGAGAGGTCAAAACACTTGCCCAGAGTCACACAGCTAATAGTGGGAGAGGTGGGGTTTGAACACAGGCTTTAAAGAGGAGCTCACTGTTCCTGGAGGAAACTGGCTTTTATCGGGAGCCTACTGCATACCATGCCTCAGGCTAAATTATCTGACTTATTATCAGGTTAATTTTCATAAAAGTCTAATCAGGCAATCAGGTCAAGAAGCATGATGTCCATGTTTATAGATAATAAATTGAGGCTGGGGAAAGTTGAGCAGCTTGCCTGGGGCCACGCAACTTATAATGGCAGGTCCAAGGCACGAAGCCAGATCTCTCTGATTCTAAATCCTGCTCAGCTGCACTATGCTCCATGCTGCTGGGAGGCCAGACCTTCAGGTCCTTTCTCTGATTAAATAGTTTTTAATTAAAATGCATTCACATACATGCACACACACACGCGTGTGTGCACATACACACACGCACACCCAATTTCCCAGCTGCCAGCTGCTCCATCGGCTTTATCTGTGGAGTATCATCACCAAAGGGCCAGTGAGAGCAGCTCCCAGCCTGGCCCTTCTTTGAGAACTGAGCCCAAAGCTGGACCAGCCAGGGGCATCATAACTCCACCTGGCCCAGGCTGCCACCTGGAATATGCCCTGGGCCTTTTCCAAGGGAAGCTGTCTCTTGTACTCCTTGTAAAAGAGAAGGACTGACCCCTTCCCTCCCACCATAGCAGAGACCAAAGGCTATGAAAAGTGAACCTGGCTGACCTCTGGTAAGGACTCAGCTCTGTGATTGCCCGGCGGACGTGTCTGTGGCCAGAAAGTCTGAGTCACCTCTGAGGTCATCCGCAGCTATCCTGGCCTTGCTCCTTCTTTGGCCACCATGATCTGGGTCCCTTGCGCCCTCTGGCTCCTGGGTGGGAGATAGTGGTCCATGAAGTCCGTGTCGGGAGGCATTGTTACACCAGCCTTGTCACACAAGCTTCGACATCACCAGTTAAGTAAGAAGCTGGAGGGGATTCACTTGGTTCTCAGGGGACTTGGACGGTGGCCTCGGCTCTGCTGTTTGTTTGATAGGTGGCTGTGGGCAGTTTCCTTAGCCCTGTGCGAGACTCATTGTCTTCCAGGTGGAAAAATGGTCCAACAGTAGACCCCATCAAGGAATGCTGGACCATGCAGTGAGAGTGAATGGGATGAAGCTGTCAATGGAAATGCTATCGCTAGCCTGTCCCTCACCCTCACTCCATCTAACACACCTTTCCCATCCCTACCACCACTGGTATTTGTCAAGATGGCCACTCTTCCAGGAGGGGTAACTCACATTCCTGCCTAGCCTCCCAGGAGCCAGCCAGAGAAGAGGACAGAAGGCGAAGATGATCACACCACTCTGCCTGTCTAACAAGACCACCATCACGTTGCTCATTTGCTCACAGAACAGAGACCTTATTGTTTCTCAGGATCTCCAAGACCTTCCTGCTTGTCTAGCCCCAAAGCCTGCCGGGCTTCCTGCCTCTCTCTCTGCTTGCCATAGGCCCTGTGAGCTATGTGATTTGAGCTACATGAACCCTTAACCTCTCTCTTCTAACAGGATCTTTGCATCTGCTGCTACCTCTGCTAGAACAGACAAACATACTTATTTTCATTCTCAGTTGTTACTTCCTCAAAGGAGCCTCACGACCTGGTTACTCCTGCCCATTCTACCCTCTTCTAATTCCGTGCACCTCTTCCTCTTAGCACTTCACATCAATTTAACCTTGCTACCCCCACGGGCGTGTCCACTCCATGCCAGTGTGGGCAATGGCTTTGCACCTTCCCTTCACCTCCCTTCCTATCTCCCTTTCTCTCCTTTTGTTTTCTTTCCTTTCCTTTGCTGCTCTGTTCTATTCTGTCCTGTCCATTCCCTACCATAGTATCCCTATTGACTCACACAGTATTTGTTCACAGAGATCTTGATGCATATTTATTCATTAATGGAAGGAAGGAAGGAAGGAAGGAAGGAAGGAAGGAAGGAAGGAAGGAGAGGGGAAGGGAGGGGAGGGGAGAATGCTGTATGCCCTACTGAGTCTGGCATCTGCTGTGAGAAGCTGACAGATATCCCCCTCCTTGAACCCCTCATTGGGTGCCTGGTTAGAGGCGGCCCTGCCCAGTGGGGCGCTGGGAGCCTGGTGATTACCTCCTGCACCACCACCCCATCCTGGGGCAGGGCCATGCTGTGAGCGTGCTCCGTGCTTCACTGCTGCATGGAAATGAGCACAGAAAGTTTGATGATGTGTGGGAAGGGGCAGGTGGTGATGGAGGTGATGAACTCCTCCTTCTGTAATGGACTGCAGACTTCCTCATCAGATTGTGCTCCTTCTTATCATGCAGGAAGCTGGCAGGCTGTGTTTTAATCAATTGATAGCATCACTTGGCACCCAGCAGCCAGCTCAGGTTTTGTAAGAGACCAGGTCGCTGATTTGCCAATCTCTCTACCCTCGCAGAGGTTTCAGGTTGGAGCAGAAGGCGACGGTAAGCCTTCTCCTGGAACACTGGGGAGGGGCCCAAGCTCTGCACTCCACACTTCCCCAACAGAAGGAAATGAACCCCCAGATAGAGGGGAAAAAGAGAAGAAGGGAAGTGCCAAGAATGTTTTGAGGGAAATGAAACTGTCATATGACTGTGGTCTTCCCTTATTAGGAGGACGGGCTGTTAGAAACCAGGATAGATGCTGCTCAAAACTGAAGTCAGTTGAGTCTCTTTAATAAGGATCTTGCCAATTCGTCCAACCCTCTGCAGTTACAAACACTTTTCACATCTGTTTTTCTTTTCATGGCCACCCCCCACCCCCTGCAGGCCTCATCCCATGACCTGGAAGGTTTTGCCTTCATTGTTCATCCTTTGTCTGAAGGCTCTCCTGATTCCACGTTGACCTCCAGACTTGTGCCTGAATAATTTTCTCAAAGTCTGAGCAGTTCACACCTTCTTGGATGGTGGCCTGTCTTAGGTGCTGTTGAAGTAACACCTTCTATAAGTATCTCCCCTACCCAGCTGGAGACTTCTCAAGGTGGCCTTGTTCTTCATTCTAGTGCCAGGGCTAGCATTGGATCTGGGATGCAGAAGGAACTCAGAGCATATTTATGAGTAAGTGAGTATATAGATGGATGGATGAATGGATAGATGGGTGGATGGCTGAATGAGTGGATAGATAAATTGGTGGATGGATGGATGGGTGGATGGATGGATGGATGGAGAGATGGACTGACCGATGGATGTATGGATATATGGATGGATGAATGGATACCTGGGTTGATGGATGGGTGTATATGGATGGATGAAGGTACGGATAGATGGGATTGTTAGGGGCAGGGAGAGGTAAAGTCTAGGGGGTGTATGCAAATCTATAGACACAGGAAGTAGATGAGTGGTGGCCTAGTGCTTGGAGGCAGAGAAATCACTATTCATGAGGTATGTGGTTTGCTCTTGGGATGGTAAAAATGTTTTAAATTTAGAGTAGGCTGATGGTCACACAACTCTATAAATAGCCTAAAGCCCATTAAACTTCACTTCAAATGGGTGAATTTTATGATATGTATACAAGCTGTATCTCAATAATGCTGTTAAAAAAGGGGAAAAAAACTGCTGTGTAGAGGGAACAAGTAGTAAAGGAGTATGAGTTTCCATCCTGGAGGGATTTGGATAGTAAGTGATTGGACAGCTGTGTACCAAGGCTCGGCATCACAGGGGCTGACAGCTGGTAGGAACAGGACGCAGTTCTGTCCTCTGGAGCTTACATTCTGGTGGGAAGGACTGATGTGAAGGGAATAAACATACACACTACAGGTTGTGATAAGAGTGATGGAGAAAAATAAAGTAGAGCAAGGGAGCACGGAGTTGGGGATGACTTTGACGGTGTCACAGAGCAGAGGTGTGCACCAGGCACAGCTGCACCCCTGTCTCACCGTCCACATCTCTGGCTTACAGCTTTGAACAACCCAGTCCCATGGTCCCATCCAAACAGATGCTGGAAAGTGTCATCCAGCTGTCTTCCCAGAGGAAGGGAATGGGGTTTGATGTGCACATCGTTGTCTATGCTACACTCACCTTCCATGTCCATCTTTAGCTGAGTCCCAGCCTTTGGTTCATGGTACTCTGACCCCACACCTTCGGGCCATCCCTGTCCAATTCCAGCTCTGTCCCTGGCTCCTAAGATCCCATCTCAGCTAGAGATACCCCTCCCCAACCCTTCTACCCTCTCCTCATAGTAAGAACTGATAGAACATCTGAAGGCCAGATCCCGTATAGAGCACATCACTTGGATGTTAGGAGGCCCAGCTCGAATGGTTTCTGGACAGTTTTTCTGCTATATGCTGATGTCCACATGCCTGAGCTGTGGCCTTGAGGAAGACTCATCTGCCTTCTTTGCTCCTTCTTCCCTTGCTCGTCTCAATCTGGGTCACACCCGTTTGTGCTTGGAATTGGCTTTTTAAATTTCAAAATCCAAACAAATTAAAAATGTATTTTGTAAAAGAATGAAAGAAATTGTCTTTCACTTCAGCTGAGAATTCTGCCTGCCCAGTTTCACCTGGAAAAGAATTGAAACCGACAGCATGTTACTAATTGGGGAATTTGAGCAGTCCCTTCTGTGTGGCATGGGTTTTCAACAGACTACCTCCAATGAGTGGATACTCACGAGTTTATTGTATTAGAAACAGAGGGTCGGAGAGGTGGTATCTCAGACAGGCCAAGCAAAGCAGTCCAGGAGTATTTGGGGACAGGCCAAAGATTCTATTACTCTTACACCCTGGAGCTTAACCTATGGGAGAGGTAGAATGCATGCCCATGAAATCCTCCAACTGTAGAGATGCCAGTATCCTTTTTCACTAGCAGCTAATTTCCTAATCAGATGACCATTGAAGACCTGCTGGAAGTAGTGTAGGACTGTGGGCACCTGAGCCATAAAGGCCTGGTTCCAGTACCAGCCCTGTCACTAATTAACCCTGTGATTTGACCCAAGTAACAATTTACTTAACTACCAGTTTTCTCATCTTAACATAAGGTCACCAGTGCCAACAAGATACAGAATTAAAGCACTGATATACAGTACGACCACGGACCTTAGCTCATAGTGGTCTCTTTCCTTCCTTTCTCTCTTGTGGGAAACATCAAATTCTGCATAGCATGTAAGGTAGGATGTGTTTTCAAATACTCAGTACTGTGGTCTGCAGAACTGGCCTGCTTCCCCTTCAGATACAGGCAAGTTGGCTTGGCTCAAGAGAGGGAGACAAAGGATTCCCACTGTCAGCAGGGAGTCAGTCCCTTGCAAGTGCAGTTATTGAAGCTTGCAGTGATGGCCCCGCCATGACAAATTCCATTCAAGTACAGAATGACAGAAATGAACTGGAGGGTCAAGGCAGGTCTTAAAACTGATGCTTAGTCAAACATTTGAAATTGATCATTTGCTTGTTCATAAGACAAATATTCAGCAAAAAGCATGATTATGGGTTTTATGAAGCCTACATGTAGATGGTACACTGCTACCCTGGCATAGAACACAGGTATGCTGTGGTGGTACAAAGGTATGCTGGGGTGGAGCACATGTGCACTAGAGTATTAAACAGGTATGCTGGGGTTGTGCAAAGGTGCACTCGATTATTATACAGGTATGCTGGGGTGGTGCACAGGTGCACTAGAATATTATACAGGTATGCTGGGGTTGTGCAAAGGTGCACTAGAATATTATACAGGTATGCTGGGGTGGTGCACAGGTGCATTAGAATATTATACAAGTATGCTGGGCTGGTGCACAGGTGCATTAGAATATTATACAGGTATGCTGGGGTGGTGCACAGGTGCATTCGAATATTATACAGGTATGCTGGGGTTGTGCAGAGGTGCACTTGAATATTATACAGGTATGCTGGGGTGGTGCAAAGGTGCAGTAGAATATTATACAGGTATGCTGGGGTGGTGCACAGGTGCATTAGAGTATTATACAGGTATGCTGGGTTGGTGCAAAGGTGCACTAGAATATTATACAGGTATGCTGGGTGGTGCACAGGTACACTAGAATATTATACAGGTATGCTGGAGTGGTGCACAGGTGCATTAGAATATTACACAGATATGCTGGAGTGGTGCACAGGCACACTAGAATATTACACAGGTATGCTGGGGTGGTGCACAGGTGCACTAAGATGGCATACAGGTATTCTGGGGTGGTGCACAGGTGCACTAAGATGGCATACTGGTACTCTGGGGTGGTGCACAGATGCACTAAGATGGCATACAGGTATTCTGGGGTGGTGCACAGTGTACTAGGATGCTATACAGATATGCTAGGGTGGTTCACAGGTACACTAGGATACTATAAAGACATGCTGGGGTGGTGCATAGGTGTGCTAGGTTGAGATACAGGTATGCTGGTGTGGTCCATAGGTGCACCACGATATGCAGATATAGTAGGATGGGCTGCAGGTGTGCTGGGATGGTGCCCAAGTGTACTAGGATGACATCCAGGCATGCTGGGATGATGTACGGGTATACCACAATGAACCCTGAGGTGGTACACAAAGATACAGGGGTTTGCACTGGGATAGAATACAGGTACACTAGGATAGAGCACTGGAATGACACACAGGGACAGTACACAAGTGATTATGTGGTATACAGGGGTGGTTCTCTGGGACGGTACAAGATTCTATAAAGAATCAAAGTAGACTCTCATAGGGTTCCCATTATTGCCACATCTGAGACCTATCCCCCTGCTAGTGATGTGGCTGACCGTGTTGATTTGTTCCTCTCTGTTGGAACCCGGTAGATGAGTGTAGGCTTTGGAAACACGCTCCCTGGACTCCAGTTCTAGTCCCACCACTCTTGGCCATGTGACCTTGAGCAGTTCTCTGAACTCCTGGAGACTGCCACATCCATAAAACGAGAAAGTGGAAAACTTTCTTTGCAGCCCTGTAAAGCATGAACATAGGAATGTGTGAAAAGCAAATCACAAACTCTTGCTCAAGGCTGTGACTGAGTATTGGCCATTGTAACCTGTAGCACAAGACAATGGAGAAGGGGGCTTGGAAATTTTGACCAAGTTTGACATTCGAGCTTCACTACTCAGTAGGCTGGAGGCCTTGGGCAAGGCTTTCTCTAACCTTTAGTCTTCTTATTTATAAAAGAGAATTAAGAAGGTCCAGCTCTGAGTATTTGTTTATTACCTTAAAGGTCACTTAATTCTATAATGAATTTCAAGCAGTTTGCAAAATCTCACACAGTAAATAAGATACAAATACATGGATCATTTAGGTGAAGGGAAAACCAGGGTTGATTAAGGAAACAAAACCAGTTGTAGGAATATTAAGGCTCTAAGCTTTCATAAGGCAACTGTGACCATGTTTGTCGTGTGGTACAAACTCAATAAATATTTAGTTCCTCTCCTCCTGTGAACACAGGTTTTCAAGGTGGTTTTCTCATGCTGGAAGAGAACATGAGGCAAATGATGTTTCCAATGCAAGACACCCAGGCTCATGAAGGCGAGGCTTCTTCACTCTGTGCAAAGCTGATCAGGCTGACCCTATCCCACTGGGTGACTGAACAGCCACTTCAATTTCTCTGTTCAGCAAATCTGTGCCCATCCCCAAACCCATGCTCCAGGGTCCTGCTGCTCTTGAAGTGGCATCTTTTGGTCTCAAAGCATGACAGAGGCTCTTGTGGTCATTAAAATGATCCAGTGGCACCTTTTCCCCGGGAAGAGGAGTGTCATTGACAGCTTCAGCCATTGCCAAGTTCAAATTAACGTAATTATAGCAGTTCCCACTCTGGGTCCTTTCAACTGTTGCTTTGCTGGCATTCTTGTTCCCTTCTTGCCCTGGAGTGTTCTGGGGACTTCTGTTGGCCTTGTCAGAAACGCCTGGTGTCCTTCCGGTGGGACTCATCACCTGTGGCAGGTGTGGGTGGCACTTGACCTTCTGGAGCAAGATGCCCAGAAAAGACCTACAAGATGGCCATGGATGAAACGTGACTCTCTAAGACCGCTCTCTGCAGGCCTGCACACAGGAGCTCTTGTAGGAAATGACATATTTTAAAAATGTCACTGATGGAGACACCAAGGCACTGAGATGACAGGATTTGTTGCCTAAGGTTACCCAGGAAGTGGGTGACAGCAGCCTGCCATCATGTGACGCCAAGTCATCTTGTCAGCCTTCTCACCACAGTCGGCTCTGTCCTCCCGCCTGACAGGAGTAGGCACTTTGAATACCCAGATGCTCCTTTTCGCCCTCACAGCTCCTTAAGAGTGAATCCTCCTTTGCCTCTCATTTGGAAGATGAAAACTCTGAGGGTCAGAGAGGACACATAACTTTGCCAAGACCACAGTGCAAGAAAGGAGTAGCATTGGGAGGCAAATCCAGGTCTATGTCCATGATCAAAGGATGCACTTCACTGTTTCCAATGTCCATGCACACTTTATTTCATTGTTTCAACTTTGTATTGCAGAAAAATTTAAACATAGATAAAGCATTGTATCAGTTGCCTATTGCTGTGTAGCAAATCACCATCAATTTAGCAGCTTCCATTTCTTTATCTCATAGTCTATTATCCCACAGTCTCATTTCACTGATTACCTCAAAGTTTCCATGAGTCAGGAGCTTGGGCATGACTTACCTGAGTTCGCTGTCGAGAGTCTCACAAGGTTGCAATTAGGAGGGTCTCATCTCAGGCCCCAGGTCTTTTTCTAAGCTCACATGGTTGTTAGCAGAACTCCCTTCCAGCTGAAGAACTCACGGAGGCATAATTCTTTAGGGCCAGCAAGAGACAGTTTCTGCTGCTTTGATTCTTGGAGCTCAGGGAAGTCGAAATTCTCTTCCAAGCCATCACCTGATTAGCTCAGGCCCACCTAGGATCATCTCCCTTTTGATTATCTCGAACTGATTAGGGACCTTGATGACATTTGAAAAAAATCCCTGCACCCTTTCTATCTAGTGTAATATAATCACAGGAATGACATCCCATCATATTCACAGGGACTGACCCCACTCAAGGGAAAGAGATTTTACAAGAGCACAGGTCATGCAGGCGTCATATTAGGATTCTGCCTGCACAGGTGTAAGAAACCCTCATGGACTCATCGCACAGCTGTAGGAATGGTTGTCATTCTGCCATTCTTGCTTCATTCCCCACCTCTACTTAATCCTTATTCATTTTTACAGATTTTAAGGTGAAGTTTGTATACATTACAATGCACAACTCTTAGCTGCCCAATTTTGACAAAGAGATGCACTCCACATAACACTTAGAATATTGCCATCTCCCCTAGAAAATTATTTCCTGTTCCTTCCTACTCAGACCCAGATAGACATTAGATAGATAGATAGATAGATAGATAGGTAGATAGATAGATAGATAGATAGATAGAGTGTACACAGACATTTGGAAATATATAAAGTGTACATGGACATTTAAAATAATGAAGTGGATTGTTTAAGATCCTGGTCATAGACCTGGATTTGCTTCCCATCTCTACTTGTTTCTTGTGTGTGTGTGTGTGTGTGTGTGTGTGTGTGTGTGTGTGTGTGTGTGTGTATCTGAGAATCAATAGGGTATATATTTTTTCTTGATTTTTTTTTAAAAGCTAATTTTAGGAAGTACATAGGACCTTACCTGGCAGAATGTTGGCAACTGCTGTTAGCTTCCTTCCAATTTTTCTAAATTCAAGTCCATGTTCATGGTGAGATACCACAAAGGCAAAGAGAAGGAACACCACTGAAGGGTACAAGCCCTGGAGAGGAGGCTTTCAGAAACGCTTTGGTCAAGATGCCTGGTGGGGCCATGTGTGCACTGCCTTACTCTTGGTGATAGACAGCATGACCATCTTCTGCTACCAGCATAGTCTACAGAGCATGGGAGGCGCTTTGAGCTCTGTTGGATTAATCCACAGGTTTCTAATTGCTAGAATGTGTATTTGAGGTAGAGGACAGTGACTCACAGTCCTTTGCTTTCAGATCTCTCCTGATACAGTGATGGCAACGTGTTCCTGACATGGCTTAGAATGGGGGTGAGGAGAAATCTTACCCTTGACTTTCTGACGTTGGATAATTCCTTCATGCCTCCAAAAAGTAGATCTGGGTCATGCTTATGCTCAGGGCTTTCCTCTTTCACCAGAAAAAATAAATATATAACAAGAGGGAGTGTGGCATCTGGATGGGACAAAAAAAGGAAAAGAATGAGGAATCAGGCAGACAGATTCCAATGTTGTGATTTGGACCCATTTATTTTAATGTCTGAGGCTCTCTGTGTGTCTCCTAGCCCAGCCCCGTCAGGCTTTTATGGGGATCGAAAGCACCTGGGCCCACACCATTCCCTGCCCCTTGCCTTGGATTTTAGCACCCACCCTGCTGGTTTGTCTGTCCAGCCAGCCAGGCACTTGCTCAGCCATCTCTTACCACTTAATACATAGGAGGGATCGAGTTATATGGATTCATCAAACATGATTTCTGCCCTTATCATGGGAGATAGGCATTTTTATAAATAGTAATAGTACAATCAGGCAAGGATAATTTCCCTCCAAAGAGGTGAATACAAAATGCATTAAGGTTTCCAGCGGAATCATTTTCTTCTGTGCCATCTAGAGAGCTTTGGAGGAGGGAGTATTCCTTGAGCCTTAATTTAAAGACCACAAATAATTCTAGGCTATCCCTCCCCCTCCTGTTCCTTCTCCTGTTTCCTCATCGCTTCCTCTCCCCTTCCTCTTTCCTTCTAGGAGATTATCCATCTTCCTCTCTCCTGTTCACTCTGTCTTGTGCCCTTTGCCTTTCCTTATAGACTTGGGAATCCTCATCGCTACTAAATAAACCACTTTTGATAATTCCTCCCCACTTGACCACTTTATAAACCCAAACCCCCAGTCCCCTGAGCCTTGAGATGTTATGAGAAGAATCCCACAAAGAGCAACACTGATGATTTCTCATTTAATTTTTCCAAAGATTTGATTTTTTTTAATTTAAAACTCAAAAATGCCATTAAAACCATCACCCAGATCAGCTGTATCTTTAAGTGTAAAATCCATTTTAGTCGGCAGAGCTTGCGATACGGTTAAGTACTTATTTTTATTGTCTGTCTGAGCATGGTTTTTAACTGCAGGTGGAGAATAAATCAGTAATGTCATAAAGACATGCTCACCCCGTGCCCTTTCCACAGCCTGCTCTGAAGTGCCTGAGCTCAAGAGAGAGGCTGAGGTCTGCACGCCCTGAATTGTGCAGGGGGTAGGAGGTTGGTAGATGCGTCCTCTCTCCATGTTATTTTATATGACATTGTTTGGCAAAGGCTGTGCATTTTGGATGGTTTTCCCAACTCTTTGCAAAGGACAACATCCACTGGTCATGCACACCCATGAGAGGCTACGACTGTGTCCTTCCTGCTTCAAGAGGCCCAGGGGTTACCGCATTCCTCTAGGACTGATGCTGAGTTGTTAAAAGGAGTGAAGTTCATGGAGCAATCCCTGTTATGTTCCATGTCTGGGTTGCCCCATGGATTTTGGCATCTTGAGACAGTTCCTGCATTCATTCTTTTTGTGGACATGCAGACATCTGGGGCCTGCAGAGAGAAATGAGGACTCCCTCCCCCTCCAGAGGATATGACTGCCCATGGTTGTTCTTCCCAGAATGTGTCTGGGCTGTCCCCACACTGAGCCAGGGGTGTGAACGACCAGACGGGCATCGACACCATCAGAAAAGGCATCCCCAACTCCATGTCCCCTCACTCTGCCTTTCTTCATTCCCCTTATCACAACCTGCAGTGTGTTATTTTATTTGCTTAGGGTCAGTCCTTCCCACCATAGGACAGAATTGTGTTCCTTTCACACTGGCTGATGGCCCATATGGTACCAGGCCTCAGTACACATCTGTTCAGTCACTGACTACCCAAATCTGTCCAGGACGGGGACTCACACTTTTTTACTGCTTGTTCCTTCTCCCAGGCTGGGTGTTTTCCCCCCCCCTTCTTTCTTTTTTTAACAACATTATTGAGATACAATTTACATACATACTATAAAATTCACCAATTTAGAGTGTGAAGTTTAATGGGCCTTAGTATATTTATAGAGCTGTGCAGCCATCACCCTACTCTAATTTTAGAACATTTTTACCACCCCAGAAGGAAACTCCATACCCACGAACACTCACTCCCCATTTCTCCTCTGCCTCCAAGCCTTAGGCGACCACTCATCTACTTCCTGTTTCTATAAACTTGCCTACTGTGGGCATTTTAAATAAATGGAATCATACAACATTGCCCTTTGTGTCTGGCTTTCTTCACTTGGCATATGTTTTTGACGTTTTCCCATGATGTAGCTTGCATTCGTATTTTGTTCTTTTTCTTGTGGAATAGCATTCCGTTATATGGGTATAACACATCGTGGTTATCCCTTTACTGGTTGATGGACATTTGGGATAGTTCTACTTTTTGACTATTATGAATAATGTCTCTGTGAGTGAATTCACATAGAAGTCTTTGTACAGACATGTATCTTCATTGCTCTTGGATAGATTTGTGGGAGTGGAATAGCTTGGTCTCTAATGGCATTTTGTCAGTTTATCCCTGTAATATATTTATTCTTCTCTCCATTATCAGCCTTTGAGCTGCTTGAGGGTTGACTGGGGATTTGAATCATCTAAATATTTCTATAAGATTTGACCTAGATGCTTATATGTGGTGGCTTCTTATAAACCACACTAGAGCAAAGGAAAGAGAGAGAAAAAGAAGTCAGGCTGAAGCCACTTCCTGCTGCATTAGGGGAGAAGCAAGGAAAAATTGCGGTGGGGTCTCTCCAAACTACCAAGTTAGACTTATGTATGAGGCAGGAAGCGTGTCTGCACTTAGCAAGGCCATTTTCCCCAAAGTTGTCAGTAATTTCGCTCATATCACCTGTTACAAGTTTTTTTCTTCTAATAATAATAGTTTATATTGTACCTATTATGGAAAATGTGATAATACAGATCAGAAAAGAAGAAAATGGATTACCTATATAGTGACATTCCTGATATGGCCACTTATCAGCTGTCCTAGGCAAACCCTATCACATCATCAAACCTCAGGGGTTTTTTCCTTGTTTGGGTTTTTTGTTTGTTTGTGTTTCTGAGACAGTGTCTTGCACTGATGCCCAGGCTGGAGTGCAGTGGCATGATCTCCGCTCACTGTGACCTCTGCCTCCAGGGCTCAAGCCATCCGTCTGCCTCAGCCATCCTGGTGTCTGGAACTACAGGTGTGCACCACCATGCCCAACTAATTTTTGTGGGTGTTTTTGTGGAGACAGGGGTTTGCCTGTCTCTACAAAGAACATATTGCCCAGGCTGACCTTGAACTCCGGGGCTCAAGCAGTCTGACTGCCTTGGCCTCCCAGAGTGCTGAGATTATAGGTGTGAGCCACTGTGCACTGCCCAAATCTCAGTTTCTTACATCTGGAAAGTGTGATAAAATGACAGGGAATGCGGAGAATTTAGAGTCGAGGGTTCTGTCTTCATGATGTGCTTAGATCTTCTGGATCTGTAAGATAAGGGGGAAGGAAAAGAGCAAGCAGAGGGATGGGCAGAAAAGCTCTGCTGTAAAGGGCAGGAAGCTGCTCCTCCCGCCTTTCCATCCTACTCTGCAGGTATGTCTCCTCCCTCCACAGGCATGAGAGTGGTCAGCAGGAAGGCAGACCAGGTAGGAGAGTCCAGCAAATGTGGACCTAAAAGATGGCATGGGCCAGGCTTGGTGGTTCATGCCTGTAATCCCAGCACTTTGAGAGGCCAAGGCGGGTGGATCATGAGGTCAAGAGATCCAGACCATCCTGGACAACATGGTGAAACCCCATCTCTACTAAAAATGCAAAAATTAGCTAGATGTGGTGCATGCCTGTAGTCCCAGCTACTTGGGAGCCGAGGCAGGAGAATCACTTGAACCCGGGAGGTAGAGGTCGCAGTGAGTGGACATTGTGCCACTGCACTCCATCCAGTCCAGCCTGGGTGACAGAGTGAGACTCCGTCTCAAAAAAAAAAAAAAGGTGGCATGGACATGGCAGTTCAACCCATATCTGTAAGAATGATGGTGATGACTATGGTGGGAGGTGATGTGATATGAACACGACAGTGATGGTAGCTTTCACTGCTACCTACTATCTTCCATGCATTATATAAGACACTTTATTCATTCTTTCCCAGTTAACTAAATAATTTGAGTGCCTCTCAGTGTGTTAGGTTCTTGGGATACAGAGATGAGTGAGAGATGGTGATGAACAGCAGTAAACACACAAGTCCTGGCATCCGCTAAACCTCTGTCATTCATTCATCCGTTCACCCGTCCATCCACCCATTCAACAGATCACAGAGGAAGTGCCTTCTGTGGATCCAGCATCATGTTGAACAATGGCTGTCTCTCCTATTGTACATGAAGCCAGTTCTTTTCCTTTTTCTTTTCTTTTTTGAGACAATCTTGCTCTGTCGCCAGTTGCCATACTAGAATGCAGTGGCACAATCTCAGCTCACTGCAACCTCCACCTCCCGGGTTCAAGCAAGTCTCCTGCCTCAGCCTCCCGAGTAGCTGGGACTACAGGCGCGTGCCACCATGCCGAGCTAGTTTTTGTATTGTTTAGTAGAGAGGGGGTTTCACCATGTTGGCCATAATGGTTTTTATCTCTTGACCTTGTGATCCACCCGCCTCGGCCTCCCAAAGTGCTGGGATTACAGGCGTGAGCCACTGCGCTCGCCCAGAAGCCAATTCTTTAACCTAAGTCTCAGTTTTCTCAGCTGATAAATGAGAAGAATAATAACACTCAGTAGGTTCCACTGGGTTGCTATGAGAATTAAATAAAATATGCTTAGTACAGTACCTGAGTAAATCAACGTGGGCTACTGTTGTTTAGTAACAGTATTTTATTTGCATTGGAAGACATGGACGCTGCCCTCCAGGAACTCATGGAGGGGACTGGTACACAGCCCTTTGCTTCCCTAGCCCTTTCTCTATGCAGCATAGCTCTTGCTGCTATGCCCCAATTGCAGCCCTGGTTCCCTGGGCCCTCTGAGCTGAGCTCCCAGGGGGCTCAGTAACATGATTTGCCCTGGACCCACCCCCCAACTTTGCCAGGAAAAAGCGGATGGGCGTCCTCATTGGCAAGGATCCAAGCAGGGCAAGTGTTGGGGTTCAGAGGACAAAGGAAAGGGACATTTCAAGGAAGTTCCCACTTCCTCAGAACCAGAGTTCCTATCTCCCTTGCTCACATGATCTATTGGGACATTCTTCATGTTCCAAATGTAAGCACGTCCCGGAAAAATGCCAGTGCTGGTCTTGTGATGAAATGTCTTTCTTTACAAATTACTGACATGGCCTGAGAGCCTGGAGGATGGTGAGAGGAAAGAGCAGCCCCCACATTTCTAAGCAAGGAAGAGATGATATGTTCCCATGGTTATTCACTTATCAAAACTTAAGATAACTTATGTCTGTAAGATGGGAACAAAATGTATCCCTGTCATGAGGGGATTTATGAGTTTAAATGAGACCCTGTATATAAAAATACCTGACTCTGCAATGACTGTTTTTTAGGTTGTAATTTATTTCATCTTCACATGATTCAATGACGTAGATAATTTTCTCATCTCCACTTACAGGTGAGGAAATTAAAATCAAAGTGGAAACTTCACTTGTTTAAAGCCACCCAGGTAATAGGTGAGACAATTAGTCATCAAACAAAATCCGTCTGAATCCTGAGCTAATGTTTTTAACCACTCACCATTTATTTAGTGTAAGAATTAGCAACCTTTTTCTGTAAAGGAACAGATATTAAATGTTTTTGGCTTTGTGGTCCAGACTCTGTCGCAGCCGCTCAACTCTGCCATTGCGGCATGAAAGCTGCCACACACAATGTTAATGAACGACCGTGGCTATGTTCCCATAAAACTTTATTTGCAAAACTGGGCAGCGGGCTGGATGGGGCTGGCAGGGCTGCAGTTTGCAACCTCTGCTTTAGAGGAACGCTTGATTTGGGAACTTGGGCATTTGGGACGTGTGATTGGGTGAAGGGTGCCTAAGGAATAAATGCCTGCTAGCGTAAGGATAGCCTGTAGCTTCTACAGAACATCTACTTGTCAAACAGCATCACTCTGTATATGGAAGATGGCTATTAAAAAGAAAGTGTGAGTCCGAGATTGATTGAAGGCAATCAGAGCAAGCAGGAGTATTAAGTACAAGAGATCGCCATTAGAAGGGTCTCCTCCATGCAGCCTTCCTGACCAGGGACAAGAATAGCCCGGGTGATTTATAATGCTCCATGGAGCTTCTCTGGTTTCTTTTCTGCCCCCTGGATTATCTTGTCCTCAGCCACCCCCTTCCTCTACCCCAAAGGATTTGAACATACCCAGGCATGGGAGCCACGTTACCACTGTCTACACCTTCCTAGCAGGCTCCGACTGCCCCTCAGTGCCAACACCCCCTGCCTGCCCAGGGTGAGCTGGGGCTGAGCAGGTTAAGGCCAGGTTTGCTGTGAGGCTGGAGCCTGCTGGGGCTTCTCCAGACCTGTTTCTGGGACAGCAGGTGCAGCCGTTCACTGACACCAAAATACATTCTTGAGGCGAGAGCAGACGGGCCAGACAAGAGCAGGTCTCCCGCCCTCTGCGGACTTGGCTCCCTCCAGAGGACACATTTGCCGTGAGGACACCCCAAGTGCTAATCCTCTCACCCAGGAGACCTAAGCAGGGTCAGCATTTTAGCCGAGGGCTGAATGCAGTCAGGGGCATCCCCCCAGTGCCGTCTGGCTGGCCCAGGGCAGCAGTAAATCACACAGGGGAAGGCACTTCTTGGACGCCTGGGCTGCTGGGGACTCCGTGGGTGTCATAAATCAGGAGCTCACCCCATTTCACCTGTACCTTCTCGTGGGTAGGTGCAGGACCCTCTGCAGCCTGGGAAGAGAAAATAGTGGAGAATAAATTCAGCCAGCCCAGGCACCAATGGCTGCTGTCTCTTTGTCAACTTATTACCTGAGATTTATGCATGATGCAGCCAGGTCTGCTCCGTGACACATTCTAATTTAATTAAATTTCTGTTGGATTGATGTCTGATCAATCAATAATGTTAATGTTTTTGCAATTTGGAGATTAAAGCATGGTCAAGCCACAGCCACTCTCCGCCCCTAGCATCATCCACTTACTTGAGAATATTCTTTGAAAGGAGGTTTGCCTGCCTGCATTCTTTCTCCCTCTCTCCCCTCCTCCCTTCCATATTTAAACATTGATTAAGTGCCTGGGATGCAGAGCTTTAACAAGAAGGGAATAACACTTAGAGCAGTGGTTCCTAAACAGGAGCATACATTAGCATCACCTGCGGGGTCCTGTTAGGACACAGATTGCAGGGCCCCAGCCCCAGAGTCTCTGATTCATGAAGTCCAGGGTGGGGCCTGAGAATGTGCCTTTCTATCAAGGCCCAGAAAATGTAGATGCTGCTGCTCTCAGGGACCCTCTTCTGAGAACCTCTGACTTGGAGGTTAAGGGCAGATGCTCTGGAATCACCTGGGTTCAGGTCCTACTTACAAACTGTGTGGCTTCGGGCAAGTTACTCGATTTCTCTATGCCTCGGTTTCCTAAATTGTAGGATCATTGCCTGCAATAAGGGAGATTCTTTAATGCCTGTGAAACACCCAGCACAGTGCCTTGTATACAACAGGCCCTCAATCCATGCCATTGGAGAGCAAAGCAGCTGCATGCCTGCCCCCTTGCAGATTCCCATCTGGAAGGGTGTGAGGCAGTACACATGGAAGGGTGATTGTATAATCAAGGCAATAAGAGGCTGTAATCGGGGCATTTTATTTACCTGGGGAGGTCAGAGGACCTCCTGATGAAATTGAGCTGGAATTTGAAGGAGGGAGGAACAAGTAACAAGGGAAGGATGAATCAGGGAGGCACCCTTGGAGGCCAATGTAATGGGTTTGATCAGCAGCCAAGGCTCAATGGAAAGACCAAAGAATGTTTTAAACAGTGGTGGCAACAAAATCGTACTCTAATGTTGAAAAGATCTTTTCAGCTTCGGCATAGGGGCATGGCTTGGAGAGGGCAGGAGTGAATGTGGGAAGAGCAGAGACTGAATTAGCCAGGCCTCAAGCTCCAAGATTCTGTTGCCCTCTGAAACCTGATTCCTCCATAGTCCCCTCTTCTACCTTCCACATTGGTAAAAGCCACAGACACATGTCCATGTGGAGCCCTGCAGCTATCAGTCTGGTGTCAGGGGCAGGGGAGAAGATGCGTATGAGTAATGATGGATTTAAAGTACCCTGTATCATTTGCATGAGATCATTATTCTCTGTGGCATAAAAGGTACCACATGAGGTGGTCTTCTAAGATTCCAAAGAACTCAAACACATATAGTCTTCTCTTAAGGCTTTTGCTGTCAAACGTCACACCCATTCTTTATGTGCTTTGAAATCAGCACATGCATTCCAAAAATCTTTGCTGACCACCAGCTGTGTAGATAGCATCAGGCAGCAGAAGGTGGCAACCTGAGGAAGATCCAAACTTTTCCTCCAGGATCTCCTTTATTTCTGCAAAAGGCTGGATCTAATTCAGGATTCTTATTATTATTTCATCCCAGGATCCCTACTCAAGATGCTTATTTTCTTTGTCATTTCAAAACAAAGCCCTAGCCAGTCTTACATGATGAAACCTGAAGAACACCATTACTGAGAGTGAGGCAATTTCATGTTCAGGATGGCATTAATGGGCATCATTTAAACCCATGGGTCATTCTTCATTCACACAGATTTCAGAGCATGTCACCTGCCTGGTGCCCCTCAGTTACCTGTGCTAAGGAGGGTGTGAGAGGTGGGTCCAGAGGGAGGGAGGTCCAGAGGAATTCCAAACCTCACTGATCCAGGGAACATAATCCTGTGTTTCATCAGTGATTGTAGAAGCTCTAGGTACTGGGGCTGGACTTGTCAGGAGATCCCTAAAAGCCAGAAAAGCTCTCTAGCCCTTTTACTTTATCTTCTTATCTTGAAATTCTCACTCTGGATAACAGATTCATTCATGTGTTCACTCATTCATTCATCCATTCATCCTTTTATTCAAAAATGAAGGAATTACAGATGAATACAAGTTTGCCAAGCCCAGGAGATCTGCAAAACGATTTAATATTTGCAGATATATCCATCATAATCATAATAACAATGATCATTAGGGCTGCTGATGTATATTAAGCATTTTTCCCAAGGGAGGTGCTATATTAAGCTCTTTTCCTGCACCTCTCCATTTATTCCTCACAATACCTTTTTGTGATAGACTCTACTATAGCATCGCCTTTGCTGGAGAAGACATTGAAGGTCAGAGAGATTCAGTGATATGGCCAAGGACACAAAGCTAGTGATGGTGAAGGTGAAACACAGACACACAGATCAGTCTGATTTTTAAAAATAATAATAAGTGTTTTCAAGTATGTACTTTTTTCTTTTTTCTTTTTCTTTCTTTTTTTGTTTCCTTTGGTTGTTTGTTTTTGAAACAGCGTCTTATTCTGCCACCCAGGCTGGAGTGCGGTGCTACAGTCATGGGATCATGGATCACTGTAACCTCCGCTTCTGGGGCTCCAAAGATCCTCGCAGCTCAGCCTCCTGAGTAGCTGGGCCTACAGGCACACATCAGTATACTTAGCTATTTTTTTATATTTTTAGTTGAGACAGTTCTTGCTATGTTGCCCAAGCTGGTCTCCAACTCCTGGGCTCAAGCAATCTCAGGTTCCCAAAGTGCTGGAATTACAGGCATGAACCATGACACCCAGCCCTCAAAAATGTTTTTAAGACCTATTCTGCCATCAGTTCTCTATCCAAGAGGTAATGAAAATGCAGTTGACCCCCTGTATCCATGGGTCCCAAATTGCCATTTTCTATAAAGGATTTGAACATCCATGGATTTTGGTATCGTCAGGGTTGATGGGAGTCCTGGAACCATTTCCCCAGAAATACCCAAGAACATCTGTACTTAAGATGTTAAGCCCTCATAGTATGATTGCTCAGGACCTTCTCCCTGGTGGTTGTTGATCCGTTAACCAACATGTTTGAAATCTGGATGACTGTCTACATACAAATTCATCTAAACTTACTATACATTCAGCCACAGCTCTCATTGCTGAGATATTGTCACATTCCTTTGAGGTCCTTTCATATCATCTCCTTGAACTTCTAGTCTAGTGGTCCTTTTTAAAAGTCCTTGGTCTTACTCAAGCTATGGTGGAAACCAAGTCCCATGCCTTTCTTGTCATATTCACCATCTGCTATAACCTGGAGTTTGCTGGAATCAAGGTCAAAGAGGAATCTAATTTGGGAAATTGACCTTGACCCCTTCAGAAACCTTGAACAACAGTCCCCTCTGACCCATGGTTAGCTTGTTTCCTACTGCCAGTTGTCATGATCTTCAGTTGTAACATTTGCCAGGTACCCTGAAGAACCGAATTTACTTTGAGCAGAATTTCCAAAATGGTAGCCTTGGCTGAGCCTACTCTGCAGACAAGTGTTCTTTGGGTCTGTAGAGCATTTTGAAAACTTCTGAGTTCCTTGCTGGCATTAAAAAATCTGGACAGGTTAAGCATGAAATCATTCAGGGTGTTGACCTATGTTGGAAAAAAAAATCAAAGATTGGATTTTTTGGGCGGTCTTTGGACAGTCCGTCATATGTTCTTGGACAACACTCTGTGTGTCTTCATGGCTAGTATGACGGACTAGGGTGAGCAGGAGCTGAAGTCCCCAGCTCCCAGCTCCCTTGGTCCTCTCAGTTAGCTCCACACAGACAGATCTACACACACTTCATGCTTGTATCTACTGTCTGGTCCCTGGAGTCGTCTGAGTCATTATCCCTGGTGTTTGCAAAAGCCCTGTACTCCTTTTCCAAAATTAATGTTTCAATTTGTTCTGCACAATGTGTGCTTGATTCTTTCCAGCCTTAAGACCTTGTTCCTCAAGGGAGAAGGTGGAAGCAAAATAAGAGTGGAGAACTTCTGCTTTCTTAGTGTCATCTGTTTGGGTTGCATCATCTGCTCCCGATCCCTTCCTTTTCCTTCTCCCTCCAAACATAGCTCAGAAAGCCCTTTTTATCGTCCTTTGTGAGTTTTTTGCAAGCCTCAGCTCTTTCCAGGGTTTTGTCTCCTAACGCTCTCCTTACAGAAGCAATGTCAGTTTGCATTTGTTTTAGGGTGGGATGGTGCATCAAAGAATGCCACACCTGCAGAAAACAACTAAATTAGAAATAAGCCATGTTTCAAAGTTCGCAGTATTGTCTACTACAGCAAGAAAAAAAAAATTGGTGCATATTTTAAATAAATGTTGTAAACAAATTTTTAAGAGATTTTAAAAAAGAGGTTTAAAGTTTTTGAGAAATGTATATATTTACACATCCAGTGCCAATCTGGGTGTCAAATGTGCCCACCCACCCTGACTTAAAACAGGTCCAGCAGGATTTGAGTTGACCTAGAGACTGGAGGCAACTTAGTCCTAATCAGACTTTCACAAAATGCTCACTTCCGATTTCCAAAATGTATTCAGGACTAGTACTCACTAGTTTTTGCTGTGGTGGCTGGATCATACTGATGTCATCTGTAGCACAGGTTTGCCACGGTTGATATGAGACATGGAATTTTAAAATCAAATTGTCATTGTATGTTAATGATATCTACAGCTACTGTCTTAAAACAGGGCTGGAAGGGAAACTTTCAGGGCATCAAGGTAAGTTGGCATTTAACAAGAGCAGCAAGAGTGATCTTATTAAAATGTAAATCAGATCATGTCATTATGTGTCTTAAAACCATCCAGTAACTACCCTGCTGTGTGAGGGTGGAAGCCCAACTCCTACCATGGCCTTCATGGGTCTATATGATCCAGGCCTGTCTCCAACCACTTCTGCTTTGCTGTTTTCTATTTTTCTTTTTCTTTTCTTTTCTTTTCTTTTTTTTTTTTTTGAGACAGAGTCTTGCTCTTGTTGCTCAGGCAGGAGTGCAGTGACACCATCTCGACTGACTGCAACCTCTGCCTCCCGAGTTCAAGTGATTCTCCTGCCTCAGCCTCCCAAGTAGCTGGGATTACGGGTGCCCCCCACCAGTCTAGCTAATTTTTTGTATTTTTTTCTAGTTTTCTTTTTAGTAGAGATGGGGTTTTACAATGTTGGCCAGGCTGGTCTCAAACTCTTGGCCTCAGGTGATCCACCTGCCGTGGCCTCCCAAAGTGCTAGGTTACAAGTGTGAGCCGCCCCTCCCGGCCTGCTTTGCTCTCTTCTTTCCAGATACATGACCCTGATCTGTGTTCCATCAACAGGCCAAGGTCATCTCCACTTCAGGCCTTTGCATTTGCTTTTCTTCTGCCTGGGCTTGGCTACCTTCCCAGCTTTATGGGGTCACCATTCTTATTGCACTGGAGAAATTCCCACTGTCTGAAATATTTACCTCCTAGAGTGGGCCTTCTCTGAGCACCCCAATTAAAACAGGCCCATTCTCTACCACTCTCTAATCCCTTACCCTGATTTATGTAACTTCATAACACTAAACAATACCCGAAAATACAGACTTCTATTTGTTTATTATCTATTTCCTCCATAAAATAGAAACTTTATCAAGGCAAATTATTGATTTGTCCTGTTTACTTCTACATCCCCAGCACCTAGTAAAGTGCCTGGCAGTTAGTAGTTGCTCAATACATATGTGCAGCTATAGGTCCGGAGGCCAGACAGCATGGGTAATGAGAGGAGATGAAATGCTAGCATGGCCTGAGTGGACGAAATTCCCTTTGTGGTGGGACGTGTGTCTGTAGGTGCACATCTCTGTGTGTGTGTTTGTATACACATATGTGAACATGTATGTTCACATGTGTATGAATGTGTGTGCATGTTTGTGCACATGCATATGTGTATGTATGTGTGTGAGCACCCTTGGGAAGAGGTGAGTCTAGAAAGGAAATCAGAAGCCAGACCAAGAGGGAATTATTAGGTGGGGTAAGAAGTTTAGACATTAAACTCAGAGCAATGGGGAGTACTTCTAAACTCATTAGTGTTGTCATTCATATTGAGGACTCTGCAGGCAGATTGCTCCTGGTGTTCAAATCTTTTCTACTACCAACTGGTGAACTTGAGTAGGTTACTCGTCCCGTTGAGTTAGACCTCAGTTTCCTCACCTAAAAAAAGAAGTCATAAAAGTGCCTCCCTCAAAGAATTGGTGGGAAGAAATGAAATCAGTGCGGAGTATGTTTGCACGATGCCTGGTATAGCGTAAAGAATCAGAAAAGGTCAGCCATTGTGGCTATTGTTATCATTATCACTTTTCCAAGAGTGAAGTAAGCCAGAGAATTTACATGGGGAGGAATTGCTGATGGGCCCACATAGGTAGGGGGAGGTGGGGGAAACAGAGAGAGCCAGCAGCACTTTGGTGGTGCAGAAAGTGGAGGCTCCATTTGCAAGGCAGCCTCCTGGAAGGGGTGGCAAGTGCCTTCTCATAAACTGGACCAATACATTTGGCTCCTGGCCTGTTGTCCTCCAACGTCTTTGTAGACTGAGCTAGAAAACAATCCAAAAAATCATGGTAGGGCTGGTTTTGCTAAAAAGAAACCACAGGTCACCCAGTTCATGGAGAAAACTGGCACAGGAGGAAGGGACTCACTTACCTAGGGATCCTCTCCATTTTCCTGGACTGTTTTCAAACTAACCAAATGGGCACAAGTGGTGTCTCTCCTCTCTCCAAACAGTAACCACATGGACATGAGTGCCCTCTCCCCTTTCTCCAAATAGTACCTATGGTGGAGATTGCTTTCTACTTAACAAACTAGTTCTTCTCCTGGGCACATCACTAGGCAGCATTTCGCAGCGTCCTCTGTAGTTAGATGTACCATGTGACCGTGCTCAAGCCAGCCGAAGCGAGAGGAGGCGACAAACAACCTTCCTGGCCTGGCACATGAGAACCTCCTAGGCATTCCTCCATGGTCTCTCTTTCTCATCTGCTGGCTGAGCTAACATGGCCCAAGGATGTGGAGGAGGATGGAGCCACCAGGTAAAGGAATCTGGGTCCCCAAGCTGTCCCTTGGAGGAGAGCTTCCATAGAGAGACAGCTGAGCAGGAATACAATAGGCTGTTTATAAGCAAAAAGTGTGACTGGACACGGTGGCTTGCACCTGTCATCCCAGCACTTTGGGAGGCCAAGGTGGGCAAATCAGGAAGTCAGGAGGTAGAGATCATCCTGGCCAACATTGTGAAACCCCGTATCTACTAAAATACAAAACATTAGCTGGGCTTGGTGGCACATGCCTGTAATCCCAGCTACTTGACAGGCTGAGGCAGGGAAATCGCTTGAACCTAGGAGGCAGGGGTTGCAGTGAGACAAGATCGTGCCACTGCACTCCGTCCTGGGGACAGACTAAGACTCTGTCTCAAAAAAAAATGCATTTTTTTGTGTGTTAACCCACTGAAATTTGGAGGTTTAACTAAATATATCACCTACTTAACTAAATATATCACTCCTAAGAAAGTATCAGCTGAGTGCCCTTCCAAAATTCTATAGCCATCTACATTCACAAAGTGATGAATGACATTCAGCACAGATTAACAAAACACACATGAGCTCTAATTTTTATAAAATCTACTTAAACAATTACTATTATGCCTACTTTATAGACCACAAACCAGAAGTTCATGAAGCTCACAAATATATGTGTTTTTGGTGCCAAATTTCACATCCTTTCTGCCATGTGCCTATAAGTCCGTCAGTAGAAAGCAGCCAGGGAGACTCAGATTACCACAAGTTTGGAGAGCTGAAAAAAAACAGAAAGAAAGAAAATGAAAGAATAAAATGTTTTTATATTATAAAATCGATCATCTACCAATCAACAATAAAATATTGGGAAATGTTGTTGGGTGAAGGAGGAGCCACTTGCCATATAAAGAAATACTTTAAGATGCCTTGGGATGAGGTTAGCAAGAAATGTAGAAGAAAATTTATTACATTTTTTTAATGTTTTAAAATAAGAGCTGGAGAAACATATCAAGGTCTTAGATGGTAGGTTCAAAATATAACACTAGCCCAGATTAAACTGTATATTCCAAGAAATTTCAATCAAGACTCTGAATGATTTTTAAATGACAAATTGAATCCAAATATTTTCCAGAAGAATTAATACACAGAAGAGCAAATGGATTTTTTAAAACCCTAGTTGATAGGGAGAGAGACTACTGGTTTTCTCTATTGGATACAAAAGTATATTCCTTAAAAATATAATAATGTTGCCGAGAATGGACAAATAGAGTAATAGAGTTCTAAGTGGAATGGGTTATACATGAGAGGTTAGTATATTGTGAAGGCAACATTTCAAATTAGGGGAGAAAAGAGAACTTTTTAATACATATTGTCGGGACAATTGGTTATCCATTTTTTGTTTCCTATACCACTTTTATAGACAAAAATAAAAGTGAGATCTTTTACATCTCAATAGAGGATCTTTCTAAGCATAATGCCCAATGCTGGAAAAAGTAAAAAAAAAATACATTGATAAGGCTGGTTACCAAACACTGTAAAACTTCTACATTAAAAAACAAATGTATAAACTAAGGTCAAAATAAAAATAATAAACAGAAAATATTTGTAACGCTTTTGAAGATGAAAGTGGTAGTATCCACAGAATACAAGGATTTGTTTGGGGGCAATAATTAAAAGATAAAAAGCCATATTAAAATAGACAAAAAGCAGAATGAGCCCTTTTGGAGGTTAACCTGGTGAAAGGGATAAACATTTTAAATGCATATACCCATTGACCCAGCAAATATGCTTCCTTGATTTTTAAGAATCTAATCCATCCAAGTGCTCACAGATACATGTATGAGAATGTTCTTTGTAATGTTGGTGAAAAGAGTGAGAATAGACCAGGCACTGTGGCTTATGCCTGTGATCCCAGCAAGTTAAGAGGCCAAGGCAGGCAGACCAGTTGAGGCTGGCCAGGAGTTCAAGACCAGCCTGGGCAACATGGCAAAACCCTGTCTCTACAAAAATTAGCCAGGTGTGGTGGTGCGCACCTGTAGTCCCAGCTACTCAGGAGGCTGAGATGGGAGAATCACCTGAGCCGAAGAAGTCCAGGCTGCAGTGAGCCATGATCACACCACTGTCCTCTATCCTGGGTGTTAGAATGAGACCCTGTCTTAAAAAAATAAAAAAGTAAGAATAAACAAGAACTTATTGAAATAAAGAGCAATGGGAAGTGACTTTTCCTTCCAGATATTAAAATGTATTGTGAAGCTTATGATAGGATAGCAGTATGGTACTGTTGGAGGACTAGATAATTGAACAAAAGAAACAGTCTGGAAATAGCACTTGGTACCTAATATGACTCGCCCAGAGCATGTGGGCTCCACAAGGCAGTGTTTTTGATGTTGAGATCACTGCAGTCACCCTAGCCCCTAGAATAAAGCCTGGCACATGGTAGGTAGGAAAAAGGACTGAAAGAATATGTGCCAAAATGGAATCAGGATGTCTTATATCTTTTTTTCTTCTTCTACATATGTATGTATGTCATCGTGGTAAAGAGGATGAACTTTTATGCCACCCAAAACTGTAACTGACCCCAGCTCTGCCTCTGATCAATGCTTCCTGGTCTTCTCATGTAAATGTTTGAAAGAAAAATGGTACCTACCTTACTGAGTAATGGAGACAAATGAGATTGCATACACGAAGCACTTAGCTCAGTAAATGGTCATTGCTGTTTAAAATGTTCCACACATCATTTTCTTCTCAGGAAATCTGGGGAAGAAAAAATATATATGTTTAAGTAACCAAAACAAATGAAAAGTAAATCTTTCCGCTGCGTTTTCTTGTAGCTTGTTTAGCAGCTCTGCAGAAATCTCTGAATAGTGAGACTTACTCAGGGAGAAACATATCTCAGTGACTCTAACCCTAGACAAGACCCAAGGAAGGAGAGGGCTACATGTCCCTTTTGACCTTCAGCAAATGCAAAGGATCACATTATACTTCACGATACTTTTTTTAGCCAATGCGCTACGCGTAACAACAAATAACCTAACGATGACAAAAAAATGCCTATTATTTTTACCATTATTACCACTTTTTATTTAAAAGGACAATTCATGCTTATTGTTGAAATCTGGAGAATACAGAAATGCAGAAAGAGTGGAGTTCACCTCTCCCACCTCCAGGAGCTGGTCATGATTGATATTTTGGTTCATGTAGTTAAGTCAATTGGCGTCTGTTTTGCAAACATGTTTTTCACCACATTGTAAATATTTTCCTATACAGTTAAATAATCTAAAGCATATAAAAATGCTCTTTTGTGAAATAAAAACACTCTGTCTCTGAGGGCCACATGGTTTCTGTCACTGGCAAAGCAGTATTCTGTTGGTAATAGTGAGTGACTGAAAACCCCACTTGTACTGGTCCTTCCCAACCCTGCCCAGAGAGACACATGCATCCTCAGGACTAACCAGACAGGAGGAAGGAACTCCGGTGTCCTAGGCTATCCAATATTATAGATAACTGAAAAGTTTTAGGGAGAGAAGTGACATGGAAATCGTGTGCTCTTTCTCTCTGCTACTTAGCTGAGTACTCACACAGCAAAGACACACACACATACACACACACACAAACACACACACGATTATATATACCAAAATCTTAGTTGAAATCTTTGGATAGTGAGATGATGGACAGTTTTTATTTTCTTCTTCTTTTTCAATCAAACATATTGAAAAAAATTTCTCTAATGAGCAATTGAAGGATAAGAAAGATTGTGAGTTTCTTTCAAACTCTAAAAATATACTGTGGTCAACATTTTGGGATAAGGAAATAATATGGCCTCTAGAGCACACCTGAGTCACCTTCTTTCTCGTACAGTGGGAGGCAGCTGTGGATAATGTTAGTCCTGATTTCCAATGGCGATGGCATTTCAGGCCCTGATGAAAGATACCATGACCTTCTTGGGGTGCCTTGATCACTCTGGGGTGCCTGTCCCATCACAAAATATTAAGCTTAATCCTCATTTGAGGAGGACAGAGTGTGGGTGTAAACTGATTCTGTAACAAACGTGTCTCTCCTAGAGTCCCTTCACCCCGTCTCTTACTTCTGGAGGAAGTACATACAAATATATACATACACATATATAATTTACTGGACGGCTGGCTCATCAAGTATATTGGTTTCCATAGCTCCACTATTGTCAGCATATTTCAGATTGGATTTGCTGCTGACACGGTTGAATGAAAACATACTGACACTTTTCAGTATTGCACTTGACACTTTTAGTATTATTATTAGTCGTTTCATTCCATGTTGTATCATTGTCCGAATGGGATCATGCTCAAAAAAACCCAAGTGTTACTCAATTCTGAGGAGGTGCCTGGCTTTGGGGTGCTGCTGTTTTACATCTCCCATGAAGCTGGGAGGGGAGCCACATCAAACTATGGTGCAAATTGCAGGTGATACCTGTTGCACAGAAAATACCTGCAGAGCTCATTTGGAAATTATTTCAGCCAGAGATTTTTTTTTTTTCTTTGAGAGAATGGTCCCTTTCAACCTTACTGTAATGAAGAAGATGAAACAACATGTGTGATTCTGAGTAGGGTTTTTCTTCAATAGTAATGACCACTACCTCAATTAATCCTCACTGAGTCCTTGCCAGGGTACATTTACCGAAATTTCTTATAAGTCCTTATACACACACCAAAGCAAACATGTAGGCTCCAAGGGGTGTGTGTGTGTGTGTAAAAATATGGCTTTCTAGGAAGAAATAAACAAATATATTTAATGCTTCTATGCTACAAAGGACCCACAGGTGTTTGCATATAAATAGGGTTGTTACATATTCAAGGTTTAATTTTTAGCAAAATGTCCCCAAAAGAAGAGGAAACTCCAGGAATAGACAACTTCATTGAGAGGCAGAACTTGAGTTCTATCCTTGTAAAGGGCTGTTTCTAGGGTGTGAAGAACTAGGTAAACACACTTGGGTCAGGTTGCAGAAGTCAGCAATGGAGACTTCTGTCATCTGTTAGCTTAGAGGTGTAAAGAATAGCTTTCTCTAGTTGGGCCGACTTAATAGCTCGTCCTTCTGCCATATCCTGAGCATAGTTTAAAGTTGAGGGTTCTGGAATAATCTGTGCTCATTCAGCAAACCAGTGGGGTCCTCCAGTGAACATTTCTTGAATGTAAAGGGATCCCACTGCATTATGTGGATCCCTCAGGCCCTAATTCCTTGGACCTGTTGAGAAGGAGACACGTGTACCTCTTGCCAGGTTGTTTACCAAGCAGAGTGGGTATATTTCTATCTGTAAAGCACTGCTCTGACAATAAATGGCCTTTTCCATAGTGACTTTAAATAGGGGGCATAATGGGAGTGAATGGAATGGGGTTGAATACTTAGACTGTTCCCCATAAATCCTTTGGGGAAGTTTTCTGCACATGACACTTTCCAGGACTGTATATTAGCAGGCAGGCTCTGTGTGATGTGGACACAGCTGTGCTCCATGCCAGGACAGTAGGTAAGCAAATTGCAGATGGTGGAGACATGGAAAGCATTTAACTCCCTCTTTTCCCTATAAAATTTGTCTCATTCACCAAAGGAATGTCCACATTAATTTGTTTTCATTTACTTTTTAATATTTATTTGTTTATTTTGAGACAGGCTTGCTCTGTCGCCCAGGCTGGAGCACAGTGGCACGATCTTGGCTCACTGCAACCTCTGTCTCCTCGGTTCAAGTGATTCTCCTGTCTCAGCCTCCCAAGTAGCTGAGATTACAGGAATGTGCCACTATGCTCGGCTAATTTCGGTATTTTTATCAGAGACCAGGTTTTACCATGTTGGCCAGGCTGGTCTCAAACTCCTGAACTCAGGCAATCCACCTGCCGCGGCCTCCCAAAGTGTTGGGATTACAGGTGTGAGCCACTGCGCCCAGCCTTAATTTGTTTTTATTGCTAAAAATATGACACTTTTGGGGCTAATCTTTGCTCACTTTATTCAAAATCAGTTTTTTAATATAGATACATCTGACACGTCTTGATTATGACAGGTAGGAATCAAAACCACCCCATTAAGATGGGAGAAAAAAAAAAGTTATTTACTGGTAGGTTTGGAAAATGTCTTCTTGAGACATGTTGGCTGGAAGACTAGAGGCGTTTAAGGTGTCTTGTTCTTCCTATTTGTGTGCTTCTCAGTCTCTAAATCTTAGATAATGTAGCATCTAGTACATATATATGTACTAATCTATTGGGCATAGATTAGGGCAGGGGCCATGTTTCAGTTCATTTTTTATCCAGAGCACCTAATAATTCATGGCACAAAATAAATCAAAGAGCATCGTTTTTAAAGGGCCATTTTTTTTTACCCCAAAGAGAAACCCTCTTGAGCCACTAAAATATACTAAGGTTTCTTCTGAAATTACCTTGGAATATACCATGGCTTCCCTTTGAGGATACTGATAATCTAGGTCTGATTATGTAGGAAATGGTGGTGAGTTGACGTTGAAGAGGAATAGGTGGCATAGGAAATGGACAAAGAGTGATGGGAATTCTTTTCGATCATAGCTATGGGCGAAAAATGAGATGGTATTTTCCAGACACGTTTTCATGAATGGGATTGGCCTCTCCAGGTCACCATGCTGAATCCACCAAGCTCAGACGATCAGCTTAGAGAGAGGCAGGTGTTTGAAAGAACAGGTGTGTAGGGATCTGGCCAATCCTAAATTTATTCCGAAGCTTGGCTTTTGAATCCAAGAGCATTTTCCCTTATGGGAAATGGGCTGCATGATTCCTGTAATTAGTATGAAGAGATAATTCTTTGATATCACATAAAGATTAATGAGTATATTGGGGGTTCTTCCTTTTCTTCTTCTAATGGCATTTATTCTCTATGCTACCAGTTTGGTTGGAATGGTGTCTGAGACAAGTATTCAAGACCAACATTGGTAACCCCTGAGGGAGGCACAGCTGGTCTCAGATGTCTGGTAGTCTTTTCTTACTACAGACTCCCTTCAGCTCTGCAGGGGCCTTCACCATCCCTTTCTCCTGATACCCCACCATTTATTTCTACACCTTCTCGGTCTTAGAGAACAATGGTGATGAGGGCTTACAGGCTTGGGCTCTGGGTCCAAAGTGACATGAACTTCAGCCTCTCCATGGTCAATGATTGCTGTCTTATATTTAGCAATCGTTTCATCTCTCAGAGTCTCTATGTCTTCATCTCTAAAATGGGAACAAATAATAGAAATGAAATCTCAGGGTTCCTATAACAATTAAATGAGATATGCATGGAACACTTTCCTCTGTTAAGGAGTTTGGCCAGTTGTACTATCTCAATACATTTTGGCTATCCTAATTATGGTGAGTTATTGTGACTTAATGCCATTATTATTATTATTATTATTGATGATAATCCAGTAAACTAATCTTTAGCGGCAAGGTAGGTGTTTAGTATTTTCAGTCTGGATTCAGTGTGTTTAATCCACATATATATCTGCTTAAGATGTCCAGACTTTAAGAAAGGAACACCTGTTTTATTCTCAGGGACTGTCAAAGCCAGTCTCCAATAAATATGGGCTGAATGAATGAAAGAGTATAGCAGTGATGTACTATTGGTGCCATTCAATTCGCCCTCAAGATACCTACTTAATTCACTTGCAACTGACCTATCCAGAAATCCTTCCTGCAAGAAAAAGTTTGGGATGAAGTATATAGCAAATCGATTATTTTCCTCTCACCCAGTCTCCTAATAAAACCAACCTTTCCCAGTTTCTTTTCTAGCTATTCTGTTTTTTATTACATAAAATGCTTAGGTGATTGCCAATAAGTAGTATATGAATACTTAATGAAGGTGAAATGAATTATAAATGGCATGGAGTTTATCTACATTGCTTCCTTGCTGATGGAAGAATAGTCCTTTATCTTCTGTCATGATGTATAGGAGTCAGTAGGTGAGAAAGTATCCTGATTGATAAATTTAAAAATTGTTACCGGATGCCATCTTAGGTTACATGGACCCCAGTATCATGTGGCAGAGAGGGAGGAGTCTGACCAGGAAACATGGTGAATATGATACTGTTAGGAGAGAGATTGGATTGGTCCCTAAGGACACCATTACTGCTACAGTAGAGACCTCAGAAGAGAGACAGATAAAGACTTGGGTGGGAGTTATAGTTACCACTTACTCACTGTGATTGAGAACCAGTTAGATGGAGGCTTGAAAAGGTTTCTAGTACTTTGATTTCAGGGAGAAGCTATTGGATGACATTACCTAGAGAAGGGACTTCTATATCATTTTTCCATCCCAAAGCCATCTGTCAACAGCTAGCTCTATAAATACAGTGAACTCTCATTAGGAAAAGTAACAGATAAACCTACACATCGCAAAGGCTTAATGCAAAAATTTATTCCTTGCTGTCGTAATAGGCAGCTCTCCTCGGAGTGGCTCTCCTCTAAGTGTTGATCCAGGGGCACAGGTCTTTTCATCTCATGGCTCCGTAGTCTTCGTTCTATGGCTCCCAAGTGCACTCAGGAGGTAATCCCCCTTTCAGCCAACTGGAGGAGGTGTGAGCAGGGAAGGTTTTATGAACCAGGTCTGGAAGTAGAGTGCTTCCACTTTGCCCTCATCCCTTTGACCAGGGCTCAGTCACATGGCCATGCTTAATCCAAAGAAGCTGAGAAATGAAATCTACGTCCCCAAATGGAAGCAAAAGCAGGTCTGATGCATGGTCAAATAAGAGCAGCGTCTGCCACATTTTTCAAATAGCCTGGAAAATACATGCCCTGAGAAAATGAGGAGGTAAATCTTACTGAAAAAAAAAAGTCATCTTATAGAGTGTTTTCACATTCTTTTTCTAAAAAAGCCTTTTGGAGTATTGTGTTTGCACACACAGAGTGGAAATTTCAGTTATAAATTGTCTTAATTTCAAAGAATTTCCTTAGTAACAGTTCATCAGTTTTTCATGAAAAGATAGAATTTTCTTTAACTTGCATATGTAATTAAGGCACAAAATAAATAGCCACATCATTATTAAAAATGTAGACAGCACAGCAATGGGTGAAGAAGAAACGTAGAGTTGCTCATAATTTAACCTGTGTTAGTAGCTTGTTTTACATACATCTAGTGTCTTTTTCTCCACATAAAATTATCCATTCTCTCAGGGGTCACCAATTTCTTTTCTGTAAAGGACAAAAGAATAAATATTTTAGGCTTTGCAGATCATGCTGTCTCTATTGCAATCTCTCAGTTCTGTTATGCAGTCAGAGATAATGTGTAAACAAATGAATGTGGCTGAGTTCCAATAAAACTTTATTTACAAAAATAGGTGCGGGATGGCATCTGGCCCACAGGCCAACATTTGCCGACTCCTGCAGAATATGATGGATACAAAGTAATGTGTGCAAAGCCCTAAGAGGCTGTGCACACATGTAGTGCTCAGTAAATATAAATTTGCTCTACTCAGCTTGAAATGAATACAGTTGTATGGCTTCTAATCATTTAAAACTTAAAAGATACATGTTGGTTAGACATAGCAAAGGTCTAAAAGCAAAGACTTTGAACTCTGAAAGCAGCTTTAGAAGCCTTGGGGAAGGGGAATATTTTTACTTTTTACTTTATTTCCTCCTGTGTTGTTTGAGTTTTTTTTTTTTCCAATGAACATATTTTACTATTGTCATGAAAAAAATTTTTTTAATGTATGTACTTCAAACTTTTTGCTGACTCAGAAAAGAATGTTTCATTTTAATCCCGAACATGTAACTCATTTGCATTTTTCAATAAAGGGTTGCAGTTGTGTTTCAGGATTGTAGTTTGAACTGCAAAGTAATATTGAAAGAGCTTAGGCATAGTCAGAAATGCTTCAAGGAAGGCAAGGTCACAACTTCCTCTTTTGAGCAATTTAGCTGACAGAGACATTAGTAAAGGGGAAGGGAAGTGGTCTTTGAGGAGCCTGGGTTCCTTTGTGGTCTTGGGTCCCTTTGTATAGCCCTCTGCTGTCACCCTTTTACCATTGTGTTGTGATCCTATTAGCCTCCTGTGGACAGGCAGGGCACATCTGCTGGCAGACGTAGGTACTTATAAATGCCTATCAAATAACTACAAGCATTCTCTACCCTTTTTCCAGTTAGCACAATGCCTAGCATAGATTAAACAAATACGTGTTAGTTTTAATTGGATGGGCTCAGCAAACGGAAGGTGGTGGGTAGCATTTTCTTCATGGGCAAAGTTGCCTTATTCCTTTCAGGTTTCTGGGGAGGTGGCTTACCCTACTATAATTACAATAAAGAGACACATTTTATGAGACTTCAGAATTGTTGCTGAGCAGGTGAGATTACCTTGTGTTGGGTGATATGATTAACCTAAATTAACCCTAGACATCATCCTGTGAATATTATCATGAAGAAGAGAGACCTCAGTGTCCATTGTCTACTATGGTAATAAAAAAAACTTCATCAAGTTTCTCATTAATTTCTTGTGTGCTGCTTAGTACTTTTCCAAAATAGAAAAAAAAATGTAAAAATTTTAAATGTGGCTGCATTTTCTTTTCCTGTTTTCAGTTTTATCATCTCCTGGTTTCTCTCTTAATTTCTCCATGGGCCACAATTCTGATTACTCTCCATCCACCCAGATGTCAGTCAAATTTCACACTTTCTTTGTAAAATAGGAATAAAGAAGTCAGACAAGATAATAGCCTTATAAAAACTACATTTTCACAGAACGGCATTGTTTGGCCTTCAGGACAGTTGTAGAAATCACCATATCATGTCTTCTGTAGGAATTGAGCATGTTCTTCACTAGATTGCTATCAGGCCAGGGCCGGGGAAAGCCTCGTTATTATTTGAATCAGTTTACAGCAACTCATGAATTAGAAGCTCACACCCGAAGGAGTATTTTCAGCTTAATGGAAATAATTTGTCTAACACTTGGAATTCTTTCCGAGAGTCTACAGTGATAGATGGACATTTCTCCAATGCAGGTACATTTTATGGTAGTCTGTTCATGCAAGTTAACATTCGTTAAAAAGTAGAGCCAATAAAAGCCAATTTCTGTCTTATAAGGAACACTGAAAATGGCCTAATAAAAAAACAATTTTATAAATTGTACTAAAGTCTATGAGAATGCAAGTGGGTGTATTTGTTTTTAAGCAACACTTTACTGGTCCACTGTGGGTTTAACTGATATGACACAATGATTTTAGGGGGGGAGCTGATGTGAGTGAACAGTTACACTCTCAGCATTGCTTGCGTAATAATAAGGGAATACTATGGAAAGAGGAACATGTGTTTCCCTCAGATTTTTCAGAATTGTCTGAAAGAGCAGCAATTGTTTTAGAGGCATCTATCAATTCTAAACTCTTCTGAAAGAGATTTCTGCCCACCTCAAAGGAAAGGATCAGAATGTCATAAAAAGTTGGAAGTCCATAAGTTCGCAGGGCCACTGCTGAAATTCTCTGGGGTGAGGAGTGGGAAAGGAGTTGAGATCTAATTTTGAACCTCTTCTAGAGAGTTCGTTGGGAGATCTGAGTCTGTAGTTTCTGGGTAAATCATAGTTTATTAGTGCCAGAAGTGAGGTTAGAATTCATCTAGTGAAACCACTGCTATATTACATATGGAGAAACTGAATCCCAGCAAAAGAAAACAATTTCTGGGACATCACTCCATAGGCTGGTGGGAGATTCTTCCCTGGAGTCCACATCTTCCTCTGGCCTGCCGTTGGCCTGCTGCAGGCTGGAGTTGTAGCGTTCTGCCTTACACAGAGTAATTGCTTCATAAATGTTTGCTGCACACACACAGAAAGAGGTAGTATTTTAATTTCTCTAGAATGAGGAATGGCAGTAAGTAAAACTCAGAAAGGAGAGAAAACAAAATAACAACCATACCTCAGACATATTGCGGATTCTATTCCAGACCACCCCAATAAAGCAAATATAATAATAAAGTGAGTCACATGAGTTTTTTTGGTTTTCTACTGCATATACAACAGTTTTCTACTGTTTATACCAGGGTTCCCCAGCCTTCGGGCCACACACCAGTACAAGCGACCTGTGGCCTATTAGGAACTGGGCTGTCCAGCAGGAGGTGAGCAGTGGAGAGTGAAGGAAGCTTGATCTGTATTTACAGCCACTCCTCACCCCTTGCATTACTACTGCTTCCTGTCAGATCGGTAGCATCATTAGATTCTCATAGGAGCATGAGAATCCCTATTGTGAACTATGCGTACCAGGAGTCTGGGCTGTGTGCTCCTTATGAGAATCCAATGCCTGATGATCTGTCACTGTCTCCTGTCATCCCCAGATGGGACTGTCTAGTTGCAGGAAGACAGGCTCACGACTCCCACTGTTCTATGTTGTGGTTAGTTGTATAATTATTTTATTATATATTACAATGTAATTGTAATAGAAGTAAAGTGCACAATACATTTAATGCACTTGAATAATCCCAAAACCATTCCCGTGTCCCCCTGCCAGAGGTGTGGGAAAAATTGTCTTTCACAAAACAAGTCCCTGGTGCCAAACAGGTTGGGGAATGCTGGTTTATATTATTCTGTAGTATAAAGTGTATAGTAGCATTGTGTTTTTAGAAAATGTGTATGCCAGTTGGGCACGGTGGCTCATGCCTGTAATCTCGGCACTTTGGGAGGCCAAGGTGGACAGATCACCTGAGGTCAGGAGTTCAAGACCAGCCTGGGCAACATGGCGACTTTGTCTTTTGTATTTTGCAAAATACAAAGAATTAGCTGGGCATGAGGGTGGGCACCTGTAATCCCAGCTACTTGGGAGGCTGAGGCAAGAGAATCACTTGAACTTGGGAGGTGGAGGTTGCAGGTGAGCCAAGATGGTGCCATTGCACTCCAGCCTGGGCAACAAGAGTGAAACTCTGTCTCAAATATATATATACACCTTACTTTAAAATGCTTCATTGCTAAAAAATGCTAGCATTCATCTGAGCCTTCAGTAAGTCAAATCATTTTGCTGGTGGAGGGTCTTGCCTCTATACTGACGGCTGCTGACTTACCATGGTGGTGGTTGCTGAAGGCTGGAATGGCTGCAGCAATTTCTTACAATAAGACAATAGTGAAGTTTGTGGCATTCACTGACTCTTCCTTTCATGAACAATTTCTCTGTGGCATGTGACACTATTTGATAGCATTTTACCCACAGCAGAATTCTTTTCAAAATTGGAATCAATCCTCTCAAATGCTGCTGCTGCTTTATCAACTAAGTACATGGAATAGTCTTAATTTTTGTTGTCATTTCAATAATGTTCATAGCATCAGGAGTAGATTCCATCTCAAGAAGCCACTTTCTCTTTTCATCTGTAAGAAGCAACACCTCATTTGTTCAAGTTTTATTATGAGAGTGCAGCAATTCAGTCATATCTTCTGGCTCCATTTCTTTTCTTGGGGGGTGGGGGAGGGGGACAGAGTCTCGCTCTGTTGCCAAGCTGGAGTCCAGTGATGGGATCTTGGCTCACTGCAACCTCTGCCTCCCAGGTTCAAGTGATTCTCCTGCCTCAGCCTCCCGCAGGCTTCATTCCTAGTTCTAGTCCTCTTGCTAATTCCATCACATCTGCAGTTAAAGTCTGGAAGTCCTCAGTCATTCATGAGAATTAGAACCAACTTCTTCCAAACTCCTATTCATGTTTATATTTTGATCTCCTCTCATGAATCGCAAATGTTCCTCATGGCATCTAGAATGGTGAATCCTTTCCAGAAGGTTTTCAATTTACTTTGACCAGATCCACCAGAGGAATCACCACTTATAACAGTCTATAGCCTTACAAAATGTATTTTTGGTCCATGGGCTGCAGACCAAAAGTTCTGTTAGCAGGCATGAAAACAGCTTTCATCTCCTTGTATATCTCCATCATAGCTCTTGGGTGAGCAGGTGCACTGCTTTAATGAGCAGTAATATTTTAAAAGGAATCTTTGTTTTTGAGCAGTAGGTCTTAACCATGGGCTTAAAATGTTCAGTAAACCATGTTGTAATCAGATGTGCTGTCATCCAGACATTGTTGCTCTGCTTACAGCACCTAGGCAAAGTAGATTTAGCATCATTCTTAAAGACCCTAGAGTATTCACAATAGTAAGTGAGCATTGGCTTCAACTTACAGTCACCAGCTCTTACAGCCCCTGTCTCTTCCTTGTCACTTTGTGTGTCTCCATGAAATATTTTTTGCTCCTGTGTGCAGTGAGCACACTGTCTACATCATTTTGAATACACCCGATTTATAATATTGAACATTTATCTATATTACCAAAAATTGTTGTGAAACCAATGTTGGTTTCTTTTACTTTTTCTTCTGTTTATTTCTTTTTTAAATTTAATTTGTTTTGAGACAGCATCTCACTCTGTTACCCAGGCTGGAGTTCAGTGGTACAATCATAGCTCACTGCAACTTCAAACTCCTGGGCCCAGGTGATCCTCTGACTCACTTCCTGAGTAGCTGGGACTACAGGCACTCACCACTGTGCTCGGGTAATTTTTTTTGAAGAGCCAGGGTATCACTATGCTGCCCAGGCTGGTCTTGAATTTCTAGGATCAAGCAATCCTCTGACCTTGGCCTCCCAAAGAACTGAGATTGCAGGCAATGAGCCACTGCGCCTGGCCTGATTTCTTAAATGTAGCTTTCAGAGGAATTGAGAAGTGCCTTCAATCCCTTTAGTCTACAATAGGGCTTTAGCTTGTGTGAAGCATTTCCAGACCTTTATCTTCTTAGTGATCATAACACTGTAAGTTAGACATGGGTGATTATGTAATTTATCACCCAAACAGGGTCACTTCTAGAGGTGAAAGGGTGTTATTAATACTCACACCAGGATCACAGGTGTAACCTGGGGGCTGTCCTAGGCACACAAAGACTCAGACACCCCAGCTAGGCAAGGCAGGGATAATCTCAGATTACTAAAGAAGAAGCACAGAGGACAAGTGACGGTTCAGAGACACATACTGGTAACTGGCGGTCCTGATCTTAGAACCTAAGATTTTAGGTTCTAAGAAGTCTAGCACTAGAGTTTCCTAATCTAGTGCTCCATGAGCCATACCCAGTGCCTCTCCCAGAGGACCTGCATAGCTTAGCAAATATCCTAGAGAGACATATCCCATTGCACTGATGAAACTGAGATAAAATAACAGCTCCTTTCCTCTCTTCCTTCCCCTCCTCCCCTCCCTGCTTTCCTTCTCTCTTCTTTTTCCCTCTCTTGTCTCTCTTTTCTTTCTTTCGATTTCTCATTGACCCCTAAGCCAGGTTACTGATATTTTGTGAGAGTTCTTTGTCTGAAGAAAGGCTTGCTATGCGGGATTAAGTCCCCTTTAACAAGAGTTGGTGTCTGATGTACTGTTTTTATTAAGGATGGTCTGCTCAAAAGAATGGTCATGTATGCATGCATTAGTGTCTTATCAGGCTAAAGACGGATCTGAAATAGCATCTATCATACACCACCATCAAAACATTTAGGAGCAATTTTAATAATAAGAGGGCATCCGGGAATTGGAATATTTCAAAACTACCTCCTGAATGAGAGGGAGATGAGGAAGCATCTGATGCAAACTGGTCCTTTGCTGTCAATCAGTCAGCAAAGAGTATTCTGTACTCTTTCCCCTCATCCTTCCCTGACTCCATGGAGATATTCAGCTTTGAAATCCAGCAGGGATCTGTGGGTGGCCCTTGGCAGTGGAGTGCAGCGGACAAAGGGCGCCTGAGCATGGTGAGTTCACACCTGAGCTCTGGACTTAGCCTTCTAAGGGTTTTGAATCCATCTGAGCCATCTACCTGCCCTGTGTCTTTGATATGCTACATCTCCTAAGCCTTGGTTTCCTTGTTTGTAAAACGGGTTCCAGTAAAGAGTGAATGGATTAAACAAACAACCAGGGCTTCTCCCAGGAACTGATACATACAAACAGATCCATATGTGTTTTGACATATTTTTTAATTGTCATTATTAATTTTTCTGAGAAACTGAACTCCACTCTAACATATACAAATCAGGCTTTTTGTTCCTGTTGGGTGTTCTTTTACAGGTTTCCCCCAATGTTGATCCTCTTCAATGCAATTAACAGACGTGATTCATCAATGAAATCAATCTGGAATTTCCAATCAACTCTAAAACTAGTTGCTTTGATAAGGGGAGATTACATGGGCCAGGCAGTAATCTTCCAAAGTCAATCAAACCAGCATTCTGTGGCTTCTCCATGGCACCCTGCACCCAGGAAACAGTCCTATAGCTTCAACGTCCAAGGGATGAGGCCTCTGTCTCAGTATTTCCTGTGATCCACTAAGCATGTTGATGTCCTCCTAAAATGGCCCGAATCTTCTCACAAAGATCGTCTGACCTTGAGTAATAGGACATGGTCTCTGGCTCCATGTCTTAGCCACTTCGCCCCATCCTGTCTGATTTAATTCACATTATGGCCCTTTAAGATGTGTTCAATTATTCCTCCACTTGGTTGGAATATATTGCTCCTTTTTAAAATATGAGGAAACCGATTCAGTGAAAGAACTCACCCAAGGCTATATAATTCATAAACAGAAAGCCATGCTTTGGAATGTACCTGTCTGACTATAAAATCCATGCTGTTTTTTCTTAATATCTTAATTTTTGTTATTAAAGTAATACATATGCATTGTACGAGATTTTGAAAGTAGATTGGAAGTGTAAAGAAACTCAGCATTGTCCATACTCCTAGACAAAATCAATATTTTCATTTTGCCATAAATCCTGTTGTTTTTCCTATGGGGATCTATTTGCAGGGGTGTGTGTGTGTGTGTGTGTGTGTGTGTGTGTGTGTGTGTAAATGATAACAGAGGAATGTTACTATAATACATATTTTCACTTTGCTTTACCTATTTAATATTCTGTCATGCTTTTTCCCTATATAATTACCAGTTAACTATCTTTCAAAATGATGGTTTACAGGCTGTTTAACATTCCTTCACACACGCATATATTTGTGTGTGTACATATATAAATGTTCAATTAATTCTCTCCCTATTTAGACATTTTGGTTATTTGGGTTTTCTCAATCAAAACTATCACATAGATAAAAATCTTTGTTAAAAAATCAGCCACAGGTGGCTTTACCATTTGCTGGATATATTCCACGTGTTTGTACCATGTTACCTGCCTCATTTAAATTAATCCTCCAGGCAACCCTGTGAGGCAGGTGTGATTATTATTGTAATTTTACTGATGAGAAGCTGAGGCTTGAAGTAGGGAAATACATCATCCAGACAGACGTCGGTCACCTGTGACCGAGGATGTCAGATGGCTGGCTTGCACAGGACCCACATCAGTCTCTGCATTTGTTTCTGTTGTTATCTTGTTAGAATTTGTTCCTAGATGAAGAAGGGCTGGGTACAAGAAAGAGTATCCCTCTTTAGTTTTTGAAATTAATTACTAAAGCAACCATCATAAGTCATATTCTCCCTCCAACAATGTGAGAAGCTATCCCTCAGCATAGGCCACTGCCCTCGGGAAGCCCAGGCTTAAGCCATCCAGCCAGACTGTCCCCAGAGCCAGAAAGTTGCCTGGTAAGTGGGGCTGCCAGATATGGCCTGGAGGTGATGGAGAGGGTGACCATCTTCTGATTGGTCAACATGAAATATGTGTATTTGTCAGGGGTTGTGGTGCAATGGGGGGATGAGATTTTCAAGTCTCTTCCCCAAAGAAGTCCACCATCACTGAAGTTGAAGAAAATGTCTCAGTTTAATAGTTTTCTCAGAAGGAAGCAAAGTGACAGCTTCTGGGTCATCTTGGATACCAAGGAGAGAGGCAGGAGACCATCCATCAGTTTTGCGTCTTAACCCTGAGTGCCTGGCATTAGAATCACCTTTATCTGAAGATTTTCTCCAGCAGAATGATCTTACACCTGTTACCTCCCTCCTGTGTGACCCCAACCCATTAGCCTCTGCCCTTAGTCCTTGCTCTGCATTTCTTCAAAGATAAGGATACACTAACATTTCATCCACCCATATTGCTGGCTGGTATCTAAATGTCTCTACAAATCAGTGTGGATTAAGTGTCCAGCTCCCTCACTGTCTGATTTCCCATTACAGCCAGGAACAGATTCCCCCAGATGTGTTGGGTAAGATTTACCCTTTGGGGAATCAAGGTGTTTCCTCTACCCTATTTGCGTCCCTCACACCTGCTTGTGTTTCCAAGGCCTCTCTTCAGCCACACTGGCTACTGGAAGATGGAATTCCTTATATAAAAACTATTCAGCCAGGTGAGGTAGTTCACCACTGTAATCCCCATCTTTTGGGAAGCCAAGGTAGGGGGATGACTTGAACCCAGGGGTTCGAGGCTACAGTGAGCCATGATTGTGCTGCACCACTGTGCTACAGCCTAGGCAACAGAGCAAAGACCTTGTCTCTAAAATTAAAAAAAGAAATTTTCAGCCAGGTGAAGTGGCTCACATCTGTAATACCAGCACTTTGGGAGGCTAATGTGGGAGGATCCCTTGAGCCCAGGAGTTTGATGCTGCAATGAGCCACGATTGTGCCACTACATGCCAGCCTGGACAACCGAGTGAGAGCCTGTCTCTAAAATTTTTTTAAAAAAAGAATATTCTGTGGACCCATCTCTTTATGTTGCTCTTTGAAAATCTTTGCTTAGTTCTTTTGGTTCCTTCCCCATTTATTTCAAGGATTATGTCATTGCCGCTATCTTAGTCCCCTTTTTCTCTGCTAAACACCTTCAATCCCCTATATTAGATTCGTACTGTTGCATTAAGAGAATCCTACGAATCTGGTGGCTTAGAACAACAGAAATGTATTCTCTCATAATTCTGGAGGCTACACGTCTGAACTCAAGGTGTGAGCAGGGTCACTCCCCCTGTGAATGGTCCGAGGGAGGGCCCATCCCATTCCTCTGTTTCAGCTTCTGGGTCCTGCTGGTGTTCTTGGGCGCTCCTTGGCTGTGTCTGCCCTCCAAGCCCTGCCTATGGCCCTCACATGACCTTTTGCTCTGTGCCTCTCTGTGTTCAAATCCGCCTCTCCTTTCTCTTACAAAGACCCTTGTCTTCGGATTTAAGGTCCACCCCGAAGTCAGAATAATTTTGCCTCAAGGTTCTTAACTAATTCCACATAGGAAGACTCTGTTTACAAATAAGGCCACATTCTGGGGTTCCTAGTAGACACAAATTTAAACACAAATATTTAAGTCTCTGAATCTCCATGAAATATCTTTCTCGTAGCAATGGAAAGTTATAACTGTCTTTCCTATTCTATCAGCAAACGATGGCTTCTCAACCTGGGCTGGCCCCTGCCTTTTTAGAATGGCTATGAGTTTAGAGTACTTTTCACATTTTTAAATGGTTGAAGACAATAACTAAAAATATAATATTTTTTAATCTGTGAAAATACTATAAAATTCAAATTTTGGAATCTATAAAGTTTTATTAAAATACAGCTACCCAATTGATTCACCTGTTGTCTGTGGCTGGTTGTATACTTCAACAGCAGAGTTGAGGGGTTGCCTTGGGAGGTGTATAGTCTGCAAAATCAAACATATTTATTATCTGAGCCTTTACAGAAAAACTTTACAATCCCTGCTCTATACCTTCTATTTCCTCATTTTTAAATATGAAAGAGAGGAGCTTGGGAAAAACAGGTCCCCTGCACGTTCCCAGCATGGGGGAAATGTGTCATAACATGTAGAAATTAGACATAAATGTTGAAAGCATAAATCACTGATTCAACTTGTGATGGGTAAGTCAGAAACATTGTGTGAAATGGTGTAAGAAGCTTACTCTTTTGTTTTCAAGATGGGCAATAAAAACAGCTGGCCTGTACTAGTAATCTAGGGCTGGGGAAGAGATTCTATTAATACATATCATTCAGATAAGATATTTCACCCATGTATGGAGGCAGATTTTAATTAACCTCCTCCCAAATCATGAGAGGGTGATACGACATTACAACTCCAAATCACTGCATAATAGCAATATGTCAGCAACGAGCATTTACCAAGAGCTGCAGAGGACACAGCTTGGCTGGGAAGCATGCACAGCTTTTTCCTTTGGACCAATTGTTCCCACTCCAGAAAACAGACCAAGAGGCAAGTGAGTAAACACGAGAGTAGCATGAAGTTAGTATCAGATCTGCCTTAATTTATATGTTGAAAATAACAGCAGGCTGGTTGCGGTGGCTCATGCCTGTAATCCCAGCATGTTGGGAGGCCAAGGTGGGTGGATCACCTGAGGTCAGGAGTTCAAGACCAGCCTGACCAACATGGTGAAACTCCGTCTCTACTAAAAATACAAAAATTAGCCAGGCATGGTGGTAGGCGCCTGTGGTTCCAGCTACTCACGAGGCTGAGGCAGAATTGCTTGAACCCAGGAGGCAGAGGTTGCAGTGAACCGAGATCCCACCACTGCGAACTAGCCTGGGCAATAATAGACCAAGACTCCATCTCAAAAATAAATAAATAAACAAATACAGCAACTCATTCTAAAGTGTTCATATTTTACTTATCATCATTAGAGATTAGTTGAGATTGTGCTGCACCATGTACTCCTGCACCTCGGTCAGGACATCCTGTGTACCTACTGTGCGCTGAGCACCACACCCATACAAAGGTGATTCACACAGCCCTTCCGCTGGGGCTGCTCACCTTCTGGCTCTGTGGATATGGTGTGTGCTTCAAGGCAGCGTGTGCTGGGGCCCAAGACGGCCACAAAGCCAGGGCAGCAAGAGCCCCCTTTTCTGGCTTTGCTTCCTTATCGTTCTTAGAAACACGCCATCTATTGCTTCCTTCCGGCATCCAGGTGGTAGTGGTGCAACTCGAGGGGAAGGAGAACTTGAACCATGTCCAAAGGGAAGGAATGTCATAATTAGGGAAGTGGAAAATAGAACTGAGCTAAAGGAATCTGGTTCTGACTGTGCCTGTCTGTTCTCCAGACTGTAAATAGGGACCTCAGTGAAGTGCCTGTGGCCAGAAGACCTCTCCATCAAAACAAAACAAAGAAAAGCAAATCAACGACAGCAATCACACAAGTCCCTGATACGTGGGGTTAGGTCACATTGTATTTTCCATGTTTAATATATCACCCTTGGTCTCTTTGGCTGCCCCAGTGATCTCTGTCTCGGCTGTTTCCATCCCATGACGGCTGGGCATCTCCTATGCAGAATCCACGCGGGTGCTTCCAGCACATTCTCTGTTGACTTTGTCACCTGCTGTCCTCGCTCTTGTTGTGGTCTGTGTTACGTGGACCTCTTTCTAAGTGAGGATCTATAGCTTTGCATCTTTGTATCTGGGGCAGAGCAGGCTGTTGATGCAGCAAGATACTGTTCCTTGGAACCTTTGTTTCCTTATCCAGAGCAAGAAGAGATTAATAAATATTAAGTACCTACCCCATAGGATGATGGAGATGGTGAAAGAGATGGATTTGTGTCTCGGCACTTGCACCAGGCTCAATGCATAGAGCTGTTTAATAAATGCTTATTCCTGATACATAAATGAACGATGAATGAAGGCAAGGCAGGGCTGCAAAGAGAGGTGCCCTCGGTTAGAATGTGCAAAGCCCGGACTCAGTCCCCGCCTCTACCTCTCAGAGATAGGGGACATGACAGTGTCTTCAGGATACAATGGACTTGGGGGCGAACAGGCCTGAAGTCAAGCTTGATTCTGGCTCTTTTGATGTACTTATTAATCTTAGGATGCCTCAATCCCTCCCGCGATGGGGACAATAGTTAATTCTATCTGCCTCTCTGGACAGTCCCAAGGATGAAAAGAGGTGTCTATGAAAGTGCGGCATGGCACACGCATGGAATACGTGCTTGGTAAATATCAGCTACTGTTATCATGATGGCTTTAGTTTTATTTCTTCCTAGCGCTTCTTTCTTTTTATTGGCATCTGGATGCCTCTGGGACATGGGCAGGGATCATCCAGGACTCAGGGAAGGATGGAGGACTGTGCCAAGAGAAGGCAGCCTCTGCACGCCCGCGCTGTGCAGACTTAGGGAACTGATCCGCCCTCTCTGAGCTCCGTCCTTCCCTCCTCTGTGAAATGGAAGAAACAATCCTGTCCTCGAGGTTCTGGGGAAGATAAAGTGAGGAATGTCTGCAAGAGCCACTGACGCACAATAAGTACCCGGCAAATGCCACTTCCCACTGCCCCGTTCCTTACATAATTCTCTGCAGCCTCCTCCAGGCTGTTATCTCCTTGGCAGTGAAGCCGGGCACTGTCTCTTACCCACATGCCCCAGTTAATATTTCAAACGTCCTGAGTTTCTAATTGTGGCGAAGCCTAAGAGCCACCTAATCCACCCGTGTATTAACTGCTCTGCCTCCAAACGGGTGCCTCTGGTCCCAGGGCTGACACTGCTGAGTTAATAATGACTCGATTCATTCCTCACGCCAAGGGCAGGAACCACATAATCTGCGGGGCAGAAATAACTCCTGTAATTAGAAATGCCTGAGGGAACCCCCCACAAAGGGCCTTGTAGCTTGGCGTGTGGGAACCCCCGCCCCCACTCTCTCCCCCATGCCCCCCCACCAACGCCACGGGGCCTCTGCTGTTTTCTAAAGCCTGCTCAGACCTGGCGTCTCTAAGAGACAGGCTCTCCAAGGGATGGCATTCCAGCCCCTGAAATATGCTCAGTAGTAGCCCCGGCTTCCCGGTGCCCTGGGGCTGACTCCTGTCTACACAAACAGGCCTCCTGGAAGCTGAGGCCAGCAGCCCCACAGAGGCGGAACCCTCCCACCTGGCCTGTGTCCCACCCTAGGTGAAAGGGGAAGCCTGCCCACCTCTCAGCATGTGGGAACCCCCTTCCCAGCCAAGGAAGAAGTTTCTACTGTGAGGGGTGACAAGGAAGTGCTAGGATTAAGCCCAGTGCCAGTCTACAGTTTAGTTCTCTTCTTGAACGTAGTCAACGTCATGGCCGAGAGGTTTGTGCTCTGGAAGCTTGCAGAGAGTAACGCCAGGGTTTTCAGAGGCCAGTTGCCTCCACGGTCAAGCTGGGCGATCCTGCATGAGCTCTCAGAGGTGTCCTTTCCTCAGCTGGCAAATGAGGGGCACACAGCCCTCCCTGGGGGCCGATGTGGGGGGAATGTGCCCCGGCTGGCTCTGGGTACCTCGTCAACCACATGTGTCTCCCTCCCTGTAAAGTGAAATGCTATGTCCCATCAGCTCGACTTTAAATGAAGTTGAGACATTCCTGATGCGTTTCAAGCAAGATGTGCGGCTATGTCCCGCGCCTGTACAATCTCAAACAGGCCACACAGTGGTTGTGCAGCCTGGGGTCCTCTTATACATCTTACACCTGTATACCTGTAATGTAGATCCTAATGTTCCCATTTCACGGGCGGGATGATCGAATCTTGAATGACAAGTAGGATTTCAGCACAAGCCAAGATGACAGCAAAGTCTCCATTTGGTTTCCTTACGGCATATTCTCTTCCTTACTACTGTATGTAAAATATACCAAAGTACACACACGCGTGCACACACACACACAGCTTTCTCCCATTTTAGTCTTTAATACATGCCTTGAGGGTGGCTAGGGAAGATGCTGAGGTTATTAACAGTGTGGGGGCCATATGACCATTTCATGTGCATTCAATTCACTTCTAGAAACAGCCCTACTTGTTACTCTAAAGTGCAGGATTTCTGAACAAATAGATCTCTCACTTTCAAAGGACTGTCAGCCATTGACAAAACAGGCATCTTGGAAAACTTTACCCAAAACAGTCCAAACCCTGCCTGCCCTAAGTGTTGCAGCACTGAGCCCGTGTGTGCAGCCTCTCCAGATGCCGAGCCCTGTGTGGCATGGCTGAGTCCTGGAGATGCCAAGGTGAAGACCCAGCCCCTGTTTCCAACAGGGCCTCAGGTTTTCTTAGGGGAAGATGGTCAGTGAAACCAACAAATATAAAGCGTGAAATGTCATAAGAGAAAGGTTAGCCCAAGGGACTCCCTTTTAAATATCTTTGCAACCAACAAGCCCTTTAGAAGTCAACTCGATTTGGAGAAACCCAAAAAAGTGAGTTTCAGTCAAGTCTAGTGAATAAAAGGCCAAATAACCCTTTGGTGCAAAAATAAATTAATCAGCAGTGAGAAGAAAGCAAGAGAAACACTCTTCTTGTGTAATTGGCACCCCAGATCCCAGTGGGTCATCGGCATTGTTATTTGAGAAGCATTAATGCACGTCTGATGCATAGTAGGTGTTTTGCAAATGTTGTTTAAAAGGACCTATATTAAAAGTAAATTAATCTCTGACAGACACAGTGCTCACACCAGTAATCCCAGCACTTTGGGAGGCTCAGGCAGGCAGATCACCTGAGGTCAGGAGTTCAAGACCAGTCTGGCCAATGTGGTGAAACCCCTTCTCTACTAAAAATACAAAAATTAGCCGGGCATGGTGGTGGGCACCTTTAATCCCAGCTACTTGGAAGTTTGAAGCAGGAGGATTGCTTGAACCTGGGAGACAGAGGTTGCAGTGAGCTGAGATTGTGCCACTGCACTCCAGCCTGGGCGACAGAGTGAGACTGTGTTTCAAATAAATAAATAATACAAATAAATTAATCTCATTTCTCACAGACTTCACCGCACTTTTTATAAAGTGAGTCATGGGTTTCACACGTGACTGGGTAAAGTTTTCTCCCACTCCATGCCTAGAATCACAGGGCTTTTGGGTTTTGCTTCCTGCACCCTTCTTGCTAATGAATTTTCCAAAGAGCAGCTCCCTTCTCTATGAATTGAAGGCCATGCTTTCATCACATGCTTTAGCAGACTCCTCTCTGAGTCCCTGGAGAAAAAGCCTTTGTTAAAGTGAAGGCTTTTTAGCTACAAAGTGTAGAATCTACACTGACAAATAACCAAGGATAGACAAGACAAACGCACATCTCTGCATGAACTGGGGGAGACTGACTGGCTCTCAGACCATTGGCTCCTGGCACGGGGACTTGAAAGATGAATCTGGGGAGAAAACAAAAATACCCAGAGAAGCAGGCTGAAACAGCCACTGGCCAGCTGTGTAACCCTGAGCAAACAGTTTCAGCTTCCTGAGCCTCAGTTTCCTCTTGGGAAATGCAGATGAAAACAATAACATCTACCCCATGGCCTGGTTGTAAGCAGTGAGTGACTGAATGTACATGAAGTCTTGGGAACATGATACAAGCTCACTGAATAGCAGTTTTAAAGAAGTTTTCACTATTGATTGCCTCTATTTGACCACAGAAGGTACCTGTTTTCCTGAATATAGGGCATTGGCCTTGAATCTGGGGAACATCAAGGCTTTCAATTCCTCATTGTAATTTACAGGAAGATTCCAAAGAAGAATCTGTGTATATATGTCCATGTGGTATGTGCCAACACCTGGTTGTCAATACATGTGTATATGTGCACACAATCGCAAGTGTGCTTGTATGCATGTGTGTGTATGTATATGTGTGTACACCTGCGTATTTATGGATGGACGTGTGTCTGTGCCTAGATGCAGATGTACTGTGTATATGTGTAAATGGAGCCCCAGCATGACAAACATTTTAGAGCAAGGCCTGCCAGTCTAGGACAGGACAGAGTCTTCGTTGATGGGACGTGTCAACTCAGTTCGTTTCTCCACACTCTGCTGGGACATAGAAGTGATCGCTCCCATCAGATAAGCAGCCGGATCTGGGCCCAAGAGATCTCATCACGAGTTGCAGACCATTAACAAGTCATTCCCTCCCTGGTATCCATTCTATTGCTAATGAAGCATCCAGTACCTCGATATGGGTTTCTCTTTGGATTCTAATCCATGAAAGCTGAGCTCTGTGAACAGAGGAAGGAACTAACCTTTGTGGATATTCTACTCTTTCCTTTTAACCTTTTAAAATGTAATATTTATATCATTTCCTAGTCCATCATATAATCTTTAATAGGAAATAAAATATGTATGAATGATTATGTTCTCTATTAAAACAATATATTATTTATTAAAATGGTATCTTATCTACTTTAATTATGTATTATTTATTAAATATATATTGTGCATTAAAAGTATATGTATTTTTTTATTGTTGTTGTTGAGACGGAGTCTCACCCTGTCGCCCAGGCTGGAGTGCAGCGGCATGATCTCAGCTCACTGCAACCTCCGCATCCCAGGTTCAAGTGATTCTCCTCCCTCAGCCTCCCAAGTAGCTGGGATTACAGATGTCTGCCGCCATGCCCAGCTAATTTTTTGTATATTTAGTAGAGACAGGATTTCATCATGTTGGCCAGTCTGGTCTCGAACTCCTGACCTCATGATCCTCCCACCTCGGCCTCCCAAAGTGCTGGTATTATAGGCATGAGCCACCGCACTTGGCATATACAAATACTTTTAACAACATAATCTGAAACATAACATAATATATAATATAAAACATAACATATAAATTTAAGGACTGTCTCTAATGAGTCAGTGGGAGCACTCACATCATAACAGGCTGGAGCTGGCTTGTAGCAGCCACTAAGAGCCAATTGTTACATTTTCAGGTATTTTGCAAGCAGATTGACTTCACATTGGTAGCTTGAAATAGCCACCGCAGGAGCATTTACACCTTAGAAATTGGCAAACTTTACAAATTAAGGTTCCCCCTCTCACCATGGTGAAGTAATCATTAAACATTTATAAGCATGTCACCGTGTGTGTATATGTGTAGGCTTTGCTGAGCTTCAGATAGGTTAGTCACTATACATACATCAGTTTATCATTGCAGTCTTCTGGCCCTGACATTTCCTAGCTATGGGATCTTGATCAAGTCACCCCATCTTGCATGGCCCAGTGTTCAGTTGCATGGATTGTTTCACTGCACGACTCAGGGAGTGACACTCATGTCAAAGCCTATTTGACTCTGGCCTTCACCTAAGCAATGGGGAGAACTGTCACTACCACACAACCTTGCCCTGAGGATGCTAATAGACCATGGGACACAAGCTCCACATGTGGTGGGGCCAGGTAGAAGAAGAAAAGGGAACAGTAGGGGCTGTGGCCTGTGTCCCATCTAAAGGAACAACTCTAGGTCATTATTGCTATGTAGGAGTTCAGGGGGACCAGTCATGCCAGATCTTTCTGATTTATGAAAAAGGAAGCAAAATTCTGGATTTTTAATACAATGTAAAATTTCTCAGTTTTTAAAACATCACGAGCCTGACTCCCAGCCCTACATTTGATTTCCCATGTGACTCCATCATCCAGGCGGCACACAGAAGGCACCAGGTGTGCTCATGACAGTCGGTCAGTTGAGAACAGTAACAAGTTTAAGCATATCCTCTCGCCTTCACATAGTATGAGCTTTTCTATTGTAGTCCGAAATTTATCTCTTTCCCGTAAGTTCCTTAAGGGACTTAGACTTAGCTCTTATGTCCATTATTTTCAGATGATATGCTAGAAAAGCATCACTTCCGTTATGGAAGTGGTCAGTAACTGACCAACAAGAAGCTCAGAGCCACTTTCTAAACGGTGAAAGTGGTTGAGCTATACAAATGTCATTCTGAGCACCCTGGTGGCCAAAGCAAAAAGATAACACAATCAGTTATGTAGTTGCCATTGCTCAGGAAGATGAAACTTCACTAACTCCATCCTCCCACTGATCTTCTCCTTTATTTTTTTCTGGTCATACTATTGTGTATTTTTTTGGTCATCCTATCTCATATTATGTATTTCCCTTAAGCTACTTTGAATCCTTTGTGGGGAAAAAGGAGTATAAATAATGACAGTCACCCTCTGGCAATGAAAGATTTAAGATGCACAGCTTTTATAATTCAGGAACTATTGCAGAGGGACCATGATATGTGGGATTTTATAGCTTTACTGAGACCCAGATTTGAATCACATAGTGTGAATGTGCTGTGGGCTTCAGATACGTGAAGGAAGAACTATCTTACACGATGCATTCATTTGCTAGGCTGGCATAAGAAAATATTGCAAACTCAGTAGTTTCTACAATAGAAATGTATTGTCTTATGCTTTTGGAGGCCAGCAGTCCAAGATCACTGTGCTGGCAGAATTGGTTTCTTCAGTGGACATGAGGGAGAGACTGTTCCAGGATGCCGTCCCAGCTTCTTTTAGTTTGCTGCCATCTTTGACTTCCCTTGTCTTGTATATGCATGGCCTGATCTCTGCCTCCACTTTCACATGATGTTCCGTGGTGTGTGTGTGTGTGTGTGTGTGTGTGTGTGTGTGTGCAATTTCACTTTTTATGAGGACATCATATTGGATTAGGAGCCACTCTACTCCAGTACAATCTCGCCTTAACTGATTACTTCCACAGTGATCCTAGGTCCTATTTCCAAATAAGGTCGTGCTCTGAAATACAGTGGTCCCCTCACTTAGCCGAAGTTTTTGTTTTCTACCGTTTCAGTTACTATGGGCACAAAGTGTTTTGAAAGAGAGAGAGAAACCACATTCCTGTAACTTGTATTTAAGTATATTGTTATAATTGTTCTATTTATAATGGATGGTGTTTATCTACCTCTGTACCTAATTTGTAAATTAAATCTTATCATAGGTATGTATAGGATAAAACATAGTACCTGTATATATAGCGTGTATTAGTACATTCTCACATTGCTATAAGAAAATACTCGAGACTGAGCAATTTATAAAGAAAAGAGTTTTAATTGACTCACAGATCCATATGGCTGGGGAGGCCTCAGGAAACTTACAGTCATGGCAGAAGGTACCTCTTCACAGGGTGGCAGGAGAGAGAATGAGTGCCAGCAAGGGAAATGCCAGATGCTTCTAAAACCATCAGATCTCATGAACTCACTCACTATCAAGCGAACAGCATGGGGGGAACCACCAGCCCCATGGTCCAATCACCTCCACCTGGTCCTGCCCTTGACACCTGGGGATTATGGGGATTATAATTCAAGGTGAGATTTCAGGTGGGGACACAGCCAAACCATATCATAGGGTTTGGAAATATCCATAGTTGCAGGCATCCAGGGAAGATCTTGGAACATATTCCAGTGGATATGGGAGAACTGAAGGCTTGGTCTTTAACAGAATATGAAAGAAAGGTGGCAATCCAACTGATAACACTTGCTAAGGAAACAAAGTACTGCTCAGCATCCACTCGCCATGCAGTTTTGTGATTCCCTCTAAGGATCCCTTTCCACAAGAACTAGGACCAGAAAATCATGTTTCTCTGTGTGGAAGAGTGCTAATCTGTTCAAATGGCCCTGCTAGTGATGCAAATGAAACATGGTGGAGGTTTACCAACGTGGTGCCTTCAAGTCAGAAAACACAAGTTAGCATTCATCAGGAGGAAGGACACAGGGATCACAGATTTAGGTAAATGTCTCCAATTATAACTTTCAAATGGTACTGTGAATAAAATCCTTCTTGGAATACAGAGAAACTGAGACCCAAAGAAATGAAATGATTTGCTCAAACTTACCAATGAGTAAAGCACCTGGGACTATTTAAATACGTAATAAGATGTACACTGTGTGTATGTATGATATTAAGACCTATTTCAAGCCTCCTATACTGATGAGAAAACTGAGGTGCTGAGAAGTTAAATAACTTGCTTAATGTTATTTGGTTAGTGTATGGACTAAGTGAAGTTCAGATCCAGGTTTCAGGTTTCATGGCCCTTACTCTACTGTCCTCAGCAGGCTGAGTATTAGAATTCTGGACGTGGGGCTCATCCCCATGCTGCCTTCCTTTAGTAGGTACCCAGATTTCTGTGTATGGTCGAGTAGGTTGTTCACTGCACAAAAATGCTTGGTTGAGGGATCAGGTGAGGATGGAAATGCAGCCTGCACACGAATCTGTGTATCCTGATGTGGAGGCTGTGGTAGCTCCCTTTGCCCCATTCTGTTTTAAAGAAAAGTGACCTGCAGGTCCCCAAGATGTCACACAAAGTGATGAACTATGCTCCTACATGGATTTCAGCCATGTTGTCCAGAGCTAATAGAAAACAGGGCAGTCTCCTCCCTGCCACCCTGTTCCATTTCCTTTCCTAAAATGTTTGACAGCAGAGAGAAGGAGAGGGTGCTGAGGGCAAGAGCAGACAGCAAAACACTGAAAAGCTATGTGTGTAAGAGATAGACAGGGACTGGGGGCCGTGCTCGCCATGATGGAGAAGAACTGGGCTTTCTGTATTGAAGCAAAAGCACAAATCAGCGCCAGCTGCCGCCTAGCTGGGTACTCTTGACCCAGAAGGCACCCTCTCTCCTGCCAGGCGTCCTCTCCACCAACACCAGGCCTGGGCCTCTCATTTTCCCAATTCAGCAAACATTTCCTGCAAATGTGCTCTGTGCCCGCAGTACGCCGGGCAGAGAGGCCAGCTGGAAGTGAGTTGCCCTAGGTGGGGAGAGGGAAATGGGCCAGGAATGAGGAGGCACTGGGGCTGACAGCAGAAACAGTTCTGTGGAGTGACAGCCTAAATCAGGGAGTGTATCTTTTGGAGATAATTTCCAGTTGGGGTTTGTCAGAAGAGTCCGGGGTGTTGACACCTGCGGTGGCTCGTTGTCTTGACAGGAAGACCCTGCTCAGCCCGGCGGGGAAGATGCAGACACAGTGCTGCCCTGAGGACTTCAAGCTGGCTTTCTAAAGGGAACAGCCTCTACGTGCTCGATATAGCTCCAGCTTATTTCCTAGTAAATTATTCAGATGTTAATTGCATTGTAAACAAAGCGCTACCTTTCTTTCCTTTCCAATTATCGTCATAAAATGTGAGGATACAGGGAGGAGGGAGCAGTGAGTGGAGAGCTGAAGCGGGAGGCTGGGTTGAGACTCCGGTTTTGCCTTCCAGAATGAAGGGGCCCCAGGCTGGATGCCTGGCCTGGAACCAGAGCGAGGCAGAAGCTTTTGGTCCCCAGCCCAGAACTCCAGGGTGGAAGATGTCGGTGGGATCAATGTCATGCAGCCTGTATTCCTCCCCTTTTTCCTCTCTTTGCCCCACCCCCAGCCCCCAGAAAGCTGTTTAGATTCATCCAGCAAGAGCTACAAATTATGGTGACACCTTTCCTGGGGGATTAGGCTGGAGGGAAAAGTATTTGAATGCTGCATAGACCACAGAACCAGGCAAGTGCAGACAGCACAGGTCCAGCAAACTGTCTGGATAGGATTTCAGCACCAGAGCCAAGGGATCCAAGGGAGTCCTGTTTTTTCCCTTCTCCAGCAACTCCCTCTGATGCGTCTGTTCACTGGAGCATGGGAGTGGAGGCTTGCACACCTTGGGGAAGCGCCCAGGAAACCAGGGACAAGGAGCTCAACTCTGCTGCTCACAGTGAGGTCTGAATTCAGCATGCACAGCGAATCCATGTCAACTGTAAAGAGCCAGCCTGCCTCCCTCTCTCTGCCTGCTTCCTTTGGAAATGACTGCAGTCCTAATTAAAAGCAAATTGCTTAATCTTGTGGCGTCAGGCGAGGGCGGCACAGCGCTCCTCAGAGGGGAGGTCCCCTGCCAAGGGACAGAAAACACTGCGCAGATGAAGCTGAGAGAGAAAGAGGAGGCACACAAAAGAGCAGAAGCTCTCCCTCCATCGGGTCCCTGCTTCGTGTCTGCAGCCCCAGCCTGTTCTTTCTCTGCCAGCAGGTAGCAGACCCACGGGCAGGGCAGGGTATTTGTACTGACTCATAACGGAATAATCTGAACTTGCCCAGAGATGGGCCGGTCTAGCGTGAGGCTCAGAGTTTCTTAATTCTGGGGGAAAAAAGGGTCCAGAGTCAGTCCTCAAGATAGCCTTCCCATTGATGTGCCAAAACAAAGCTTGTAAAGGTCCCTGTTCCCAATGTAATTACCTCCATCCGCATTGCTTACAGCACATCCTAGCCTCGTTGTTGCCCAAGGATGGACTTGAAATGAACTATTTCCAGAGTGACTTATTCAGACATTTGGTGGAGTCTCTGTTGCCCCGTCCATCACCAGAGATTTTCTAATTGCAGCTGTTCTATTGGCCTCTGGTAACCCCAAGGCTGGTCCTCTCCCTTCAATAATTTTTTTTTAATTTATCTGAGACAGGGTCTCACTTTCTTTCCTGGCCTGATGTACAGTGCTGCAATCTCCACTCACTGCAGCCTCAACATCCTGGGCTCAAACAAGCTTCCCACCTCAGCCCCCCAAGTAGCTGGAACTACAGGCACACACCACGCCCGGAATTTTGTGTGTGTGTGCATTTTTTGTAGAGACAGGATCTCACTATGTTGCTTAGGCTGGTCTCAAACTCCCGACCTCAAGTGATTCACCTGCCTCAGCCTCCCAAAGTGCTGGGATTACAGGTCTTAGCCACTGCACCCGATGCCTTCCATGATCTTTAGGAAGAAGGAAGATTCTCTTTCTGTGTGTATCTCCTCCCCCAAAATTGAAAGGAAAATGCCATTTTGGGGACTCCAAGGGAGCAACAGGACACCACGTTCCATGCAACATTGTCCTTGACACAGCTGAGTGGTGAGCTGAGGGTCAGCTAGAGGCGGCTGCAGAAAAGGGACTTAGCCATCAGCACATGCTTGCCACCCCCAGGGCTGAGACCTCAGAAGCTGGGCCCTTGCCTGGGATGCTCAATGCCTTCTACAGGGTTAGTGGGGAGACTGGGAACCCCCTAGGTCTTTGGATGCAGGTGGAGATAGTGAGGTAGCTGAAAGACACTTCATCTATTTCACTTAGAGCCCTGTTTTTTTAAACATCAATAGAGCCTCTTAGAAGTTGCTTTACAACAGAAAAGCTTTGAGGCAAGTTAGAAGTTATGAGCAATCAAGGCTGTCCCTTCTCCACTTACTCATTCATTCACACTCCATTCATTTATTCATTTGATACCTATTAAGCATCCCCTAGGTTCCAGCCATTGAAGGCTAAGTCCTGGAGGCACGGAGCTGGATCAAATCAGATTCCTTCCCACAAGGAGGCGGTCTGTGGTCTAATGGAAAGCCAGCTAGAGCAACGCACAGGCAAATTATATCTAGGTGTCATAGAGGCTGGAATGAGGAATTCAGAGGGGAATACTGGGCCAGTAGGGGGCTAAAAGGAAAGGATTTTCAGGCAAGTAGATCCTTAAAGGAGAGGCAGAAAGTGGAAGAGGAGAAAATGGAAAGAGAGGCTTGAGAGGGCCTTCAGGGTGAGGGAAGGAGTGTTCCCTGCTGTGTACCCTGAGAAAGAAGTGACCTAACCAGAGAGAGCTGTGCCCAGCTGTCAGTGCATGCCAGTTCTCCAAACACAGTCCCAAGTCGCTGAGCTGACATCACTACCCAAATAAATACATAAGCAAATGAATGAGTAAATGAATAAGTAACAACAGAATTGTGTACTTAAAGAACTGGGTAGACATCACTGATGAATGGGGCTGTTCAAGCCCTGTGGATGTAGCAGCATGTTTAGGGCAGCCCGGGACACAGCAGGTGGACAAGCAAAGTGCACTTGGTGGCAGCCAAAGGAGATACCTCCAAGTGATCTGAATCAGGCTCTGTCTAAACACAGGCTCTGACTTGCCTCTGGATGGTTGATTGTGGCATTTGTTCATTTTTGCCTCCTCCTTGCATTTATTTTTCCTTTTCTAACACCACAGTGATAGTTGACACGTGTAAAAGTGTATTGTTTCCTAAGAGTTTCCTAGTCATTATCATGTGTGGTCCTCACAACAAATTAGGAGTGGGAGCCTCACTCTGGACATTTGGTGCAGCTGGGGAAATACAATTCAGTTTGGCTCGAGCAGGAAACAAGGTAATTTAGTGACTCCTGCAAATCAGCAATCCAGATGTAGCTGGCTTCAGGTGTGGCTTGATTCAGGCACATAAACAATGTCATCAGAACTGTTTTCCTGCGTCTCTCAGCCCTGCCTATTTTTTATGTCAGCTTCATTGTAGGATTTTATTATATGTCCTATGTGTTGGCCCCAGCACTCCAGCTCACATGAGCCTTCCTGCTAACAGACCCAGAGGGAAAAAGTACCCTTTGTCTGAACCTTCCGTCTGAGTTTATGAATTCATCTTGCCTAAATTAACCTAAGTCATATGTCCTTCTGTGAATCAATCTCTGTGGCCATGAGGATGGAATAATGGCTGAATAATGGCTGGCTCAGGGGACTCACCAATGTTGGCTTGGGGAATTTGTGTTCTGGTTAGTCAGGCCTGGATCACACACTTTACTCTGTAGCTGGCTGCAAAGTCTCACCTGATACAGGTAAACTGAGCATGTGGTAGGGCTGGATCCTTTTTAGTAAGAAACCAACAGTATGAGGGAATAGAGGCTGAGCTATGTAAAATAACAAATACTCTTATGTAATTATAACAGTTCTATTAGCCACATTCAACAACGAACAAAAAAAAGAAAAGTAAAAAGAAACAGGTAGAATTCATTATTATATTTGATCTGATATAGCTAAGGTATTATCATCTCACGTAATCAACAGAAAAAAAAATGAAGCAGATATTTTACGTTGTTTCTTCCTACAAAGTCTTCCGGATCCAGCATGTATTTTGCACTTTAATGAAGATGGTAAAATTTTACCAGAGCTTCTTGATCTGTATGAAAGTGATGTTAATACCCTGAAGACACAATAGCTAAGACCCAAACTGGGGTTAGATACCCCACTATACTTACCCCTAAACTCTAATAGTTACATCAACAAAACCATTCGCCAGGATACTGCAAGTAAGAACTTAAAACTCGAAGAACTTGGCAGATGCTTTATCCCTCTAGAGGAGCCTGGTCTATAACCGATAAACCCCAATGCATCTCACCACGTGTTACCCCCAGCCTATATACCCCCACCTTCAGCAAACCATAAAAAGATTGTAGAGTAAGCACAGGTATACATGTAAAATGTTAGGTCACAGTGTAGCTCACGATGTGGTAAATGTCATATTTACAACTGAAAAAGAAGATTCACCTACCCAAGTTGTTCCAGGCAAGTTTAAAAGTTGGCCAATAACTGAAATGAATATTGGTTTTAAAATTTAAATTAATTATAAAATTATATAAAATAAAATATTCCATTCCTCATTCGCACTATTTATGTTTCCAGTGCTCAATAGCCATGTTGGCTAATGGCTACTGCATGGAACAGCACAGGGCTAGAAGATGGGTAGTACCTAGAAATGTCTCGAAGAATCTGGCAGTATCTAGAAGTATATCAATGGTGGGAAGGGAACTGACCACAGTCCTCAGTTACACAGCAAGAACTCAGAAAGCACTTCACGTGGAGGGACTGACATGGATTCTCATCCTGCCTTTGTCATTTATTGGCTGTGTGATATGAAGAGGGTTATTTAGCCTTTCTCGGCCTTCATTTCCTTGTGTGTTAAAAGAGTATAACAAGACCCATTCTGTAGTATCCTTGTAAGAAAGATTACTCTTCTGAAATTCAGTAAATGCACAAAAATCATAGCTGCTATTAATTAATAGAGCCTCAATCTTAAGGCAACCTCTCTTCCAATGCCTGTCTTTACATTTCACATTCAGCAGAATATCTCTTCTCACTCAGAGACAAAGGAAAAATATAAAAAGATTGCAAAGTATGGATACATTTAAGTAATCACCTGGTCTTTAGGTTTCTCTCCTGATGAATGAGTAGCAGCAGCTTTTTATCAAATCATCTAATTTATTTTCAGGTTGATGGGGGAAGTCTTTACAAATGATGCTTCTACTGAACAATGGAGACAGGGGCTAATTTTTTCCCCCCCGCTTACTCTGTACCTAGCACTGTGCTAGCTATATTCCTATCTAATTCAGTCCTTCCAATCCTGTGGGCTGCAGGTATTACTTTTCCAGTTTTACAGAGAAGAAACATTGCACACAGACTTTGTGTAGCATTCCCAGGTCATATGTGGTAGAATCGGGATGTGGTGTCACAGATTTCACAACTACAGCAAAATCAGGAGCAACATTAAGATTCTAAGTTGATGCTTCACATATGAATTAATGGTGTTTTTTCTTTGTTTGTTTTCTTTGTTTTTCTTTTTCTTTTTTTTTTTTTTTAGTGGTGGCAAATAATTAATCCATTATTTGGGTATTAACTGATTTTCCTAGCAACTATGTTTTAAACTCAAGTGAGAACAGATGGAAGAACCTTGTTCAATTTTTCCAATCAGCTCCCAACCCAAGACAGAGAAACCTCCTGCCCCAAAGACTGAGTTTACTAGAGTTCCTAGGCCACACTCCAGATAGCATTAAGGCCACAGAAATTTCACTTTAAAAAAAAAAAAAAGACATTATGAAATGATAGGCAAAGATGTAGCCACAGGAACCTCCATCACAACATTGTCTATCAAATAGACAAATTAATCAAATAGATGGGAATGTCCCATGAGAAGAGATCATATAAATAGATATGAAGACATTTGCACTATGATATATTATAATATCATTAAATACATCAGAATGATCAATGTCATGAAAAGTATTCATCATTTTTGGGTATATAGGGAAAAGGCTACCATAAAAATTGTGTAGACTGTGTTCCTATGCTAGTAAAACAAAAAAATAAATCAACTTCTCTAAGCAAAGAGTATCTGCGTATACTTTCAAGGGTAAGCAGCGGACTTTCTAGGTGGTGGCATAGAGATGAGTAATTTGTATTTTCTCCTGTGTTCATCTATATTCTTCTTATTTTTTATAATGAAAATATGTGGATATTGGGACTTGGATAGGAGCACGTTATATTTGCATCCATTCAACAAATTGGCTACAACATGGAATGTTCTGGTTTTTGAAAGATGAGCACATCAGTAAAACCCTGCCGCATGACAAACTCTGCATGGCTGTTGTTGAACAACACAGAGTTTGTCATGCGGCAGGGTTTTTGTTGGTGTTTTTGACACCATTTTTCCAGTAATCTCCCAGCACCCCTGGAGGTCAGTAGGATCCAGCTGGCTACTCCAGCAGTCACGGTAAACACAGTGCTCGAGTCTCAGGACACGTTCAGGGGCCCTATAGAAACATGGAAACATTTTAATTTCCTTTAAAATCAGAAAAAAGGCCAGGCGTGGTGGCTCAGGCTTGTAATCCCAGCATTTTGGGAGGCCGAGGTGGGCAGATCTCGAGGTCAGGAGATCGAGACCATCCTGGCCAACATGGTGAAACCCCGTCTCTACTAAAAATACAAAAAAGTTAGCTGGGCATGGTGGCACATGCCTGTAGTTCCAGCTACTCAGAAGGCTGAGACAGGGCTTGAACCCAGGAGGTGGAGATTGCAGTGAGCCAAGATCATGCCACTGCACTACATCCTGGGCGACAGTGAGAGACTCTGTCTCAAAAAAATAAAATAAAATCAGAAAAAAATAAATATAATTCATCCTAGATTATATCCATTTTTGTACCAATGCAATCATAAAATATAACTTTTACTTTTTTTTTTAAATCAAGGAGGGAGATCACAAAGGTAAAAGTGCCTAGGTTCACAGAAGCCATCATGCAACCCCAGACAGGACTATTTTCATTTGCTGGAGAAAGAAACCCAGACTTAAGCTACCAAGCTTTCTCAAGCTGGGGGTGGTATTGAATTTGAATTTGAATTCTAGTCTGTGGCCTCCACCATGCCACCTTGTTTCTGTTTCCTAGCAGTAACTTCTGAATGCATGATTTTTCAACATCTTATTGAAGCTTTGTTATTATTTTATTTTCCTTCAGACAAACAGGGTGTTTGCAAAATCTTGCCCTTCCCTTCCATGACCAGCTCTTGCAATCAGGTAATTTTGCATGAGCCCTGCCTTGACAACCATGGGGTTTGTATAAACTGTAAATACCTGGCAGCACGTGTTGATGTCTTATCTGCACCTCTTAGCAGAGAAAGTAACGGTCTTAATGGGTGAAAGTCTATGAAATAAGAAATGTCTTCATTTATTATTGTGCTGTAGCAGGCTAACAAATCTTAACCCTATTAGCAGCCACATGGTAGAAACAAATTGGTTGTCTTTCCATTTTAGTACCACACTCAAGAACCTGAAGACATGACTGTTTTTAAGTATCTATCTAAGAATTTAGTTTTTGATTGAATATGAATCACAAAATAGAAAGATGGAGGTTAGGTGAGTAAAAGGCAGGTCTGGAAATGAAAACTCAATACAGTTAAATTGCTGGTTCCCAGGAGCTCTTGCACTTTGCTGGGTAGGTCATAATTCAGAAGTTGGTGCACCTTGGATACAGCAAATATTTTAGGTTTTACGGGACATGCTGTCTCTGTTGAAACTGCTTAATTCTGCTATTATAGCACAAAAGCATAACATATATGTATAGCCATTATGTGAACCTACAAAAACAGGTGGTGGGCCACAAATGGCCCACAGGCTGTAGTTCACCAACTCCTGGGGTAGGTCTTGCTGCCGTTCGTGATTCAGATAATTCCATGGATGGAAAACAAAGCCATTGGGTTTGATTTGCTCAAACTCATCACCATGGCCTTCATGGCCCTTATAGGAGGGGCTGATATCACATCACATCTTCCACACCTTGGACACGCTGGCCTCCTGGCTGCTCTCCAGACATGCCAAGTTCATCCCCACCTCCTCTCCTTTGTCCTTGCTGAGCTCTCTCCCTAGAACAGGTTCACCAGATTCAGCAAATAAAAATACAGGCCACCCAGTTACCTTGAATTTCAGATAAACAACTAATAATTCTTGTGGTATTACATCCTATGCAATATTTGGGATATGCTTGTCCCAAAACACGTTGCTCAGGTGCACATTACACTTAACTGGATGCCCTGTATTTTACTTGGCAACTCTGCCTTAGAATCTCCTCCCTCTCAATATTTACCTGGCTGGCTGCTTCTTACTTTTCATTGCAGACATCACGTCCCCAAAGTTTCCTTTGCTACCTACCCTATTTGGTTGGTTTCTTCTTCTAGGCACTCTGTCACTCTAGCTCTCTTATTTTCTTATCTGAAATTATCTTATTAGATTACCTGAGCAGTATCTGTCTTTCTATGAGAGCAGAGACCTTACCTCTTTTATTCCTCCATATATGCTGAGTGTTCATAAGATTGACACAAAAGTAATTGCATTATTATTTTTAATGGCAAAACCTTCAATTACTTTTACACCAACCTAATAGCAGGGATGCTGGAACATAATAGGTCTTGAAGAAATATTTGTTGAATGAGTGAATGAATGACTTTTAAATCGTACTCACCCAAAAGCCAAATGTGCCCCAAAGGGATGAGAATATGAATAAAACTAGCAACTATGGAGCACCAAGTGTGTACCAGGGAAGGCCCAGCTGCTTACACTCTGCTAAGCCGCAGAAGCACATGGAGCAAGCTGTATCCTCAATTCAAAGATGAGGAGAAAGAGGCTCACTTAATCTCTAGGACCGGCTCAAGGTTTCAGAGGCAGTAAATGGTCGAGGTGGGAATCAGGTCTGTCATTTGGGGACCCAAGGCTCTGGAGTCCCCAGGACCCTAAAAAGAATCCATGTCAATGAAATGTGTCCACACTTCCTTTGAATTTCATTTTACTGGAGCACTAATAAAAAGAGAAGAAAACCTCTGGCCCACATGGAAAGAAAAAGTCACTTCACTTTGGCATCATTAACTAAGTCACTTTTTCAAGTTATTTCTTCACAACTATGAAATATGCTGAATAAGACTCTTAGAATGAGTGTTTAGGAAAACAAAATAAAGCAGAGCAACACAAAATAACTCACCAGCCCAGGCTTCATTTTTCTAGAATTCTCTGTCCTCAGTGTAGAATAAACAGGGATTCTACTTTATCACGCTCTCATTAATAATTCACTACTCAAGGCCGGGCACAGTGGCTCACGCCTGTAATCCCAGCACTTTGGGGGGCCGAGGTGGGCAGATCACCTGAGGTCAGGAGTTTGAGACCAGCCTGGCCAACATGGTGAAACCCTGTTTCTACTAAAAATACAAAAATTAGTCAGGTGTGGTGGTATGTGCCTGTAATCCCAGCTACCAGGGAGGCCGAGGCAGGAGAATGGCTGGAACCCAGGAGGCAGAGGCTGGAATGCCTATCATTTCCCCTTTAGAGGTTTTTGTCTTCCCATCTATAAAAGCCAAAAGTAGAGGAAACAAATGCGTATTACGAAGTGAAAGGAGGCAGTCTGCAAAGGCTACATACCGCATGAGTCCAACTAGATGACATTATAGAAAAGCCAAAACTATCGAGATAGTAAAAAGATCAGTGATTGCCAGGCACTAGCAGGGCAGGAGGGATGAACCGGCAGAGCACAGAGGGTTTTCAGGGCAGGAACACAGCTCTGTGTGGTACTAGAAGAGTGGTTGCGTGTCAGTATACACCTGTCAGACCCATAGATTGCACAGCGCCACTGTCCCTCATCCACAAGGGAATACGTTCTGAAACCTGTAGCGGATGCCGGAAGCCGTGGACAATAACAAATGCAGCGTATATTACGTTTGCTCCTGTACGTACATACCTATGATACAGTTTAATTTGCAAATTAGGTAGACTAAGAGATTAACAGCAACAGCTAATAATAGAATCGGACAGTCGGCCAGGTGCGGTGGCTCACACCTGTGATCCCAGCACTGTGGGAGGCTGAGGCGGGTGGATCACCAGGTCAAGAGATTGAGACCATTCTGGCCAGCATGGTGAAACCCCATCTATACTAAAATATCAAAATTAGCAGGGTGTGGTGGCATGCACCTGTAGTCTCAACTACTCAGGAGGCTGAGTCAGGAGAATTGCTCGAACCTGGGAGGCGAAGGTTGCAGTGAGCCGAGATCGCTCTCTCTGAAAATATCTTTTTTTGTTTGTTTCTTTTGTGTGTGTGTGTGTGTGTGTGTGTGTGTGTGTGTGTGTGTGTGTGTGTTTTGGTGGGTTGGTTGGTTTCGGGACAGTCTCGCTCTTGCCAGCCAGGCTGGAGTAAAGTCCTGTGATCACGGCTCACTGCAACCTCCACTTCCCAGGTACCAGCAGAGGTTTCTCATGCCTCAGCCTCCCAAGTAGCTAGGATTACAGGTACCTGCCACCAAGCCCAACTAATTTTTGTAGTTTTAGTACAGACAATGGGGATTTCTCCACGTTGGCCAGGCTGGTTTTGAACTCCTGACCTCAAGTGATCTGCCTGCCTTGACCTCCCAAAATGCTAGGATTACAGGCATGAGCCACCATGCCCAGCCTCAAAATATCTGATTGTACTACACTCACTTATTTGTGGGCCACAGTTCACCTTAGGTGACTGAAACTTTGGGAAGAGGCCTCGGATAAGGGGGCACTGCTGAAACACCTAAAGTGAACCCTAATGAAACTTTGGGTGGTAATGACATGGCAATGTAGTTTCGTTCATGGTAACAAACGAACCATTCTGGTGCGGGATGTTGTCAGTGGAGAGCCAGTGGTGGGGGTGGGGGCAGGAGGGACCTGAGAAATCACTCTGTGTTTTTTTTTTTGTTCAATTTTGCTGTGAACCTAATTATAAAAAAAAATAAAAACCAAGAAGCCAGGTCTTCTGATCTTGTTTCTTTGTGTGGGAAGGGTTTGTCAGCACATGGCCGCTGCGTTCAGAAATGTGGCCGTGTTCATACATTTTTTTGTTTGCTGTTGCTTCCGCCTGAAGTGGGTGCCCTGTCCTTTGGTGGCCCCGTGCCCACAAAATCACATCCATAGTGACACACACTTTGTTCGCCATCCAAGAACACTGATGCACATCTGAGGGATCAATCTTATTGATTTTCTTTTTTCCAAGTGCCTCTGTCAGAACGAACACAAAGTGTTACTCTGTCTCCCAAATCCATAGGCATGTTATTAGATTCCTGCAGTTTTATAGGTGCTAGCCACAGTTACTGTTGCATTATGTTTCCTTGAAGAAGACGCAGGATAACTGTCAAATGGGTTAAAGAAAAAAAAAAACCAAACATGTGTTACCCTCTGAAAAACTGTCTGAATTTGCCGGTTATACTCCAGGGCTCTCCATGAAAAGTGTGAGTGGAAAACAATTTTTTTTTTCCGGGAGATTTAAAATGCCTTGGAGCATGAATGGCCAAAGAAAACAAAGATTGCAAAGTAAGGTTGATTAATGGATGGACAGATAATGGCGATGCTGTGACATTGCCACCCTGGTGTCCCTAAAGCTTCCTGCACTCTTGATTAGGATTGATATGAAGATGATTTCTTACTGCTGCCAAGGTGAGCTCCGAATTGTGGCATCTGTCATGAAAATCTCCCTGGCTCCAGAAATTTATCTGAGTGGGGCTGTTCTCATTTTGCCTGTTTCTTCAAAGAGGAACGGGTCAGATCTTGTGTTTCCAGAACAGACATAGAAGGTAACAGGTGGAGCCTGCCAGACACAAGAGCATTTCCCCACTCAGTGCGGCTGAGCCTGGAAGTCTGAAATGGGCTCATCAATAACTCCCTGCCTTTCCACTGGCCTGGACACACTCAGGCCACTGAGGACAGAATCACTGATCTCCAAACCCAGGATGCTTCTTGCAGAAACTTCTACTTCCTCTTGTGTCCTGTTTTCTCAATCTCTGAGCATTTGTGCTGAGTCTAACATAAGGAAAAGGTGAAATATTGTGACACCAAAGCCTGAAGCCTCGTTCCAAGGAAGTGTTGAGTTCTGTCATTTCCTTCCTTTCAGCCTCCTCAAATCCTCCCTCTATGGGAGGCTTCTGGGAGCCAAAACTGCTGTGTTTGGCTGGTGCTAATATTAAACTCCTGAGCACCCCACAATTGCCCTTACCTCGCCAGCACACCTTCACCCTGGCAGAAACATCCATTCTCCTGAGGGGGGATATTAATTCTAGTTTGGTCCACATTTAGACTGGTGCATTTCCTGTGCAAATGCTGCTGACATTTATGAAATCTAATTTAATAAATGTCTATGATATAGCACTCATTAACATACTGTAAAATGGCTCCAGAGTAGCCCATTTTAATCAAATAAATTGTTGCTGCTGGTACCACAGGCTGTTCTTTTATTATGGGAAAGCCAGCAGTCCCCAGCAAAGGAGCAGGGGCCGGAGTTTGTGTGGGGCCCCCGGTTCGGTCCCGAAGTTCCACCCAACGATGCGGTGAGAGGCCTGCGTCTCTCTGCATTTGCTCCTGATATGAGATAATGAAAAATTGCTTATCATATATCATCTCCATAAATCTTGGCGACAATAAGTCATAAAACCTTGTGTCCTTACATATGGTAGCCGCCCCCTGGGGATCGTGTTGCCATATGTGAACAGCAGCTTCTGGGGAAGAAAAAAAAATTCTGTTGCATAAGAAAAACTTCTAGAACTGCTTTCCATACCTAGAGTGAGCATGCCTCCTGCCCTTCCCCATGTCTCCTGTTTTTATTTTATTTTTCCCTTTCCTTTGCCCTCTCACCACGGGGCTGCTTCCCTTTGTTCCAAATTACCATCGGAAGAATTCCCAGCGCACTAATTAGGAAATTTTGTGGTTTCCTAAATTCCCTTTCTGTCTGTCACAACAGAATGAGTGAATAATCACCCCCAGCCTCAACGTAGGACACAGGTATTCAGGCTTTGTGTGGCTGAACAGGCACTCTTGTTTTCTCTGGGGCTGTTCCCAGCTGACCTCGAGGCCCCGGCTCGAAAACTGTCCCCAGCTAATGAGAAATGCCTATTTATTTTTCAAACGCAACTCGTTTTCATATCTATCAGCTAAATTAAAGGAGACACGAGAAGGTGGTCTCTCAAGGCCAGCCGGCCTGGAGCCTGTGTTCTGAACACACAGTGAGAGGGGATCACCCACTCCAGGCTGGCCATGAAACTAGGTCCCTGTTTTCTTCCTTAGGCCAGTTGCACCCGTGAGACGGAGAAAGGGGTCAAGGATTTTCTTTTTCTTTTTTAGTTCAACAATTTGATTATCTTTTGCCTCTTGGACAGGGCCAGACCCACACATAGGGCGGTCGCGGGGGGAGACTCTCGGGGGCGAAGCACAGGACCCCTGCAATTTATCAATTCTAAGAATTCCCATTTCCAGGCGGAAACACGGATGCGTTATCGTGGAAAGTAACGTGTGCCACGTTGTGTGGAGCTCTCCAGCAGCATCTTATCTGGACCCAAGAGGGGACACTCCTTTCCTGAGATATTTTATCCGAAAGTCATAAACAAAACTAAGCTCCTGATATTTGGTCAACAAGAGCAAACACTCAGAAAGCCAGGCAGGAAGTTAGAGGCAGTGTGCGGAGGGGAGGGAGGACCTTATAGCTCGAAGAAAGGGAAGCGAGCCAGGCAGGCGCGGTGGAGCTGGGGACCCCCTCCCCCAAACCTCTGCTCCCCCCAGCCCTCCCTCCTTCGGTCGTCTGTCCCTTGTGCTGTGATCCTGTGCAGGAAGCCCACTTTGAGGACCATCAGTCCCCCAGCCCATACTAACATCACACATCCAAACACCATGACTTGAACCTTTGGGTCACCCCGGACACCGGCTGGGAGAGGAAGAAGACAAATCCCCTCCAGCCCCAAAATAGAACGTGATAGATACTGGCAGGAGCTCTTTTGATATTTGGCACCAAGTTGCAGACAGACTGACTTTGTGCTATTCTGATGCTAATTATTTTACCAAGTGATATTTGATTGTTTCTATAAAAGGTTTATGTCCGTGTAATTCACCACAGGCTTTTTAACGACCTCAAGATGCAAGCAAGAAATGCACCCAGAGTCCATTAAAGAATTACGTTCTATGAATGCCTGAGTCTGCTGGAAGGGGTCAGCTGCAGGCACGTCCTCAGCCTCATAAGAAAATGAGAATGGCGTGCCTCTGGCTTCATAACTTTTGGTAAAAGAAGGCATAAAAAATATCCTTTCTGTCTGTGAGTTCGGCTTGTAGCGTGTCTTGGGAATTCTGGCATTCTGGAAACAACGTTTCTGCCTGGACTCTGTGTTTCTAACTTGAATGTAAAGCTGGTGTGCTGGTGTGCAAATAAGCATAATTATGATTGCTGTCACAGTCATCACTGTAATACTTCATGAGTGAAAAACAAGAGGCCATCTATGATCCTCCTAAAGCAAAACTATGTAACGCTTCGTCGTCTCACCTTTATCCACGGAGAAATAGCCAAAAAACAACAAAGCGACTTCCCCAACTTTCTACAGGGAGAGAGTAGCAGGATGATTCAGGCTGTAGGATGCTCTCTGATGAGTACGGTCTTCTAATCCCAATCTTGTTTCTCGGCCTTGGACAGAACTGGTGTTAAATTGCCCATTCGGAGCTCTGTACTCCCAGGAACAGTATCTGACTCACTTCTCACTTCTCTCGTTTCTATTTCTTCATCTATAAAACTGGAGTGGGGGAAGGGACACTCCTGCCTGGATATTTAAAACTTTCAGCTTTAAAAATATACAATTCTGGGAAAGTCACAATAAATGGCTGATCTTTTTTTTTTTTTTTTTTTTTTTTGCAATTTAACCATAAACCACTTCCTTCTTTTTATTCTTGCAAATGTAGTGTATCACTGTGAAGAGAAACAGAAGCAGCTATATTTCGAAGAATTTGTAAGAATGAAGCCTACTTAGCATACCCGTCTCTGCGTCCCCAGCATGTTGACATGGAGCCTGTCACAGAGACACTACCCAATCACTCATGGCTAAATTAATGAATGGGATGACCTAATTCAGGTCCCTGAATTCCCAAGAACTCCATCAGATCACAGCAGAATCAGAGGCAGTTCTGCTGCTGCGGCTCAGCCATCTCCTGGTGGTGTCCGTGTGTAACTATTAGCAGTGAGCGATCGGCTGCTTCCATGCTGTGCTGTGGGTGGCAGCTCAGGGGCACACACAGCAGCTGCAGCCCCCGACCCCTCAAGCTGGGCACATCCCCTCTATCAGTGCTGCTGGTAGGAGACGGGTGCTGTGTTCGGGCACAAGCAGACAGGTAGCGCTTTGCTGAAAGGAGGGAGGGAAGGCCTCACCCAAGAGGGATGCTTCGTAGGAAGTTCAGATTTTTATGGTGAGGGACATTCTGAGGACCATAATATAATATACCAAATGATGCAAGGGTATGGCTCCTGGAGAGAAGAGGGAAGACAGTCACAGGGTTTGTGACTTCAGAGATGCCACTGCTTTACAGACAAGGAAACCCAGGCTCCAGGATGTTAAATAGCCAGCCCCAAAGGCACACAGTAGAAAGGGGAGGGCCCAGGATTAGACCCAGGTCTAACTGACTCCACAGCTCTTGCCCTTTCTAATATGGCACAAGCAGAAAGAGTGGGTGGAGGCCTAGAGAGAGAGCAGAGCTGTCAGTGGCCCCAAGGCGACCATAGGAAGTAAGCTGCATTGTAGCTGTGGAAGGAAAAGTGATCCAGGCTTTGAATGCTGACCACATTGAGCAAGGCAGCATCTAGGCCAGCCTCACTCACAACCTGAGCCATTCCTAGTTTAAGGGGACTTCTACCCCAACACAGCTCTATTCCTGGGTAGCAGAGGGGTTCTTCAACAGCTGGAGTCCTGAACCACACAGTAGTTTTCCTTCCTTCCTTCCTTGCCTCATTCCCTCCCTCCATTGCTCCCTCCTTTTTCCTTCCTTCCTTCTCTCCCTTCCTTTTTTCTTCCCTCCCTCCCTCCCTCCTTCCCTTCCTTCTGTCTCTAAAAATGTGTTGACTTGTATCCTATGCCCGGTACTTTGCTATGTGCTAATGAAGTAACAACAGTCCTGACCGTGTAGACCTCCATGTCTGGGTGAGCTTGTCCGTGTTGAGGTCAATGTTCGAGCTTCTCTCAAAGATTCCTAGTTCTCCCCTCCTTCAGGACACACAGTCCTGTGAGGTTAAGCCTAGGCATGTGAACTGCTTTGTTCAATGATATGCAAAGGGAAATAAACATGTACCTCTGGAGGGAAGCATTCAAGAGCTGATGCAGGATTTCCTATGGTCTCTCTTCCCCTGCCTCAGTGACTGGGGACATCCTATGACATGGAAATACCACACAATTTGAACAGTTTAGAAGGTTAAGACAACACATGAACTAGAGTCCTGGAGGAGTTCCCTGATCCTGCAGTGGATGTCATGTACATGTACATCTTTCAGTTCTTGAGATTTGGAGGTTATTTTTTATGACATAGTCTAACACAGTTTATCCTGATTAATAAACCTGCATTTTGATCTTGGCTTCCAACTGCTTCTTTACCTATGACTTATCTTTTTTTTTTTAAGACGGAGTTTCCCTCTTGTTACCCAGGCTGGAGTGCAATGGCACGATCTTGGCTCACCGCAACCTCCACCTCCTGGTTCAAGCAATTCTCCTGCCTCATCCTCCCGAGTAGCTGGGACTACAGGCGTGTGCCACCATGCCCAGCTAATTTTTGTATTTTTAGTAGAGATGGGGTTTCATCATGTTGACCAGGATGGTCTCAATCTCTTGACCTCATGATCCACCTGCCTCGGCCTCCCAAAGTGCTGGGAATACAGGCGTGAGCCACCATGCCTGGCCCTTATGACTTGTCTTTTCCCCAAACCATCTCTTTGAGACTTTGCTTTTCCTTCTAGCTTTTAAGCTCCTTGAGCGTCAGTCCCTGTCTTATTTACCTCCGTATCCCACTGATAGAGTTTGGATATTTGTCCCCTCTAAATCTCATGTTGAAATGTGACCCCCAGTGTTGTAGGTGGGGCCTGGTGAGAGGTGTTTGGGTTACGGGGGCAGATCCCTCACGGATGGCTTTGTGCCTTCCTCACAGTAATGAGTGAGCTCTCACTCTATTAGTTCACATGCGATCTGATTGATGGTTAGAAACAACCTGGCATCTTCCCTTCTCTCTGGCTCCCTCTCTTGCCATGTGACCTGCTGGCTCCCCTTGCCTTCCGCCATGAGCAGAAGATCTCTGAAGCCCTTGCCGTCCTCCATGAGCAGATTCTGGTACCATGCTTCTTGTACAGCTTGAGAACTGTGAACCAAATAAATCTTTTTTGAGACGGAGTCTCGCTTTGTCGCCAGGCTGGAGTGCAATGGCACCATCTCAGCTCACGGCAGTCTCTGCCTCCTGGGTTCAAACAGTTCTCCCAAGTAGCTGGGATTATAGACATGAGTCACCACACCCAGGTAATTTTTGTATTTTTGGGAGAGACAGGGTTTCACCATGTTGGCCAGGATGGTCTCAATCTCCTGACCTCATGATCCACACACCTTGGCCTCCCAAAGTGCTGAAATTACAGGTGTGAGCCACCGCGCCGGACCATAAATCTCTTTTCTTTGTGAATTGCCCGGCCTCAGGTATTCCTTTGTAGTGACACAAAATGGATTAAGACACTCTCACTCTTGGTTTAGTGTGTGGCAGAGAACAAGAGCTGAGCCAGTGTTTGCTGAGTGGATAAGTAGGAGAATGTGTAAGTGAACGCCCTCAACCACAAAGCTGGTAAAGGCAGTGCTAGCCTAGGCCGTGATCTAAAAGGTGTAGAACGGATGGATTTGTGAGCTCAGACAGCTGAAGGCATTTGTCCAGCTGGTGGTGGGGCCAGGATCTGAACTCAGATGTGTCGACCCCAAAGCTCATCTTCTTACCTTCCCATCATACCCGCTGACTCCCCCCGGATCTGGCCTACTTTTGCTGATCTTTCTTCTCCAATCGGTGATGTGTTATAGTAATGTGCTTTACTCTCTAAAACTACCCTTCCCCTGGCAGAGTGGGGGTTGCCTCTTGGGAAAGATTGTTGACCGTATTATTACTAAGAAGGAAAATAACTAATATTACTTGAGTATTTCCTGGGTTTCAGGCACCTGATCCCACAGTGGACATTATCTGTGTGTGAAATACATACATTATTGACATGTTATTTTATTTAATGTTCGTAATAACTCTATGAAGTATGTCTCATTTTTATCCCTGCTTAAAGAGAGAAAGCTGTAGCTCAGAGAGGTTAAGTAACTGGATCAAAATCGCACAGCTCACAAGTAGCAGAGCTGGTACTCGAGCACAGATCTGACTCCATAATGGAAGCTCTTAGCAACCATTTTATGTCACATCTTGTTGTGGGAAGTGTGTATGAGTTTATGAGAAAGAAAAAGAGAGAGAGAGGCTTCTTGGGGGCTGGCAGTGATATAGGAATTTTTTTTTCTCTACTTACTGTTTATCCAAGTTTGTCACTTGTGTTTTTACAGGAAGCTGTAAGGACTTCCTGCTTTAACTCTCACAGATGCTGACCCTGATAATCCCCTATTTACATACCTACAGGGCAAGGCAAAGCCCAAGCTGCTGACTCTTGTGGGATTTCAGGACAAGCACTGATGGATCACCTCCTCCCCTATTATCTCTAGTGCCGCCTCCCAGAACTCACTGAGTGGGAATGGGGGAGGGTCGTCTTTCCTCTGTCCTTTAGCACAGCTGGTAAGCTCTGGACTAGGACCCTTTCATAAATGTTAACTCCCATTGATCTTAACAATGACTACTGGGGCCTATCTTCTGGAACTGTTATCCCCATTCTATAGCTGAGAAAACCAAGGCTCAGCTTGAAGCAGTGCTTCTAAACTGGGTGCAATTGCCACAATGCGAGAGGGAGGTGCCGTGGCCAAGAGGGTGAAGGCCAAGAATGCTGTTCAGTATCCTGCAATATACAGGACAGCCCCTACTACAAAGAGTCGAAGAGTGACCCAGTCCAAATGTCAGTAGTGCCCAGGTGGAGAAACTTTGATTTAGATATTTCATGGAACATTCAAGCCATAGGGCTGGGATCTTAACCCATGCCTGTCAAGGCTGTGTATAAAGAAAGTCATGAGGACCCTAAACCAACAGGGCCCTTCCCCAGTAACTCCATGTGGTAGCTTACTGCTGCCTGCACGTACCTGGTATCACCGGGACCATCCCCTCTAGGGTCTCAGCTGGCTCCTTCTCTGAATACCGTATCCCACCTTTGTGAACTTGTGCTCTTGACACTAGCCTCCCTGAAGGCTCATCTGTGTCAGATTATTATATGTTAAACTTTTTCAGTGCTGCAGAAAAAGTAGCAATCAAATATAAATTTTTTCAGAGAGGCAATTTACTTCTATAGAAGGGTGTGGCTCACAGATGGAATATAGCAAGCACACACCTGGACAAGGGAGGGGAAGGAGTGCTTATTTCTGACAGAGGCCACCCCTACTGCTGTCTCGTTCCCCTATTGGCTAGGGTTAGACCACGCAGTCTAGTCTAATGCTGATTGGCTATTTTAAAGGGAGCAGGGGTACAGGCTGGAGTGGCGGGGTGGGTAGTTTGGAAGGAAGGACAGTTATGGGCAGGTCAGAGCAGGTAACCAGGGGTCAGAGCAGGTAACCAGCGGTCAAAGCAGGTGACCAGAGCAGGCGACCGGAATGAGTCAGGATGGAACAGGGGACGGAGGAACAGATGTGAACTACTGATTAGAACTGGTGGAGAAGGTTGTTTACTGAAACTACAAGGAAGCTAAACTTTAAAATGAAGAATTAAAGAGTAAGAAAGCCGAACATACTGACATCCTGATTCTTTGAAGAGAAACTTGGGGTTCACTGTATCTAACAATATTATACGTTTTGTTTCTAAATTACCCTTGATCACAGATTTGTGAAGATTAAGGCCTGGCTCATTCATCAGAGACCGTCCTGATATATTTCACACATTTAGAAAACACTCTTCTGTGCCTGGCCTGTAGTAGGTGCTCAGTCTGTACAAGGGAAGCAAGGTGTAGCACAACAGCAACCACCACTGACACTGAAGGAGCTTTCGTGCCATCCAGGCACCATCTCATCTCACTCTGTAGTGACCCTACAAGATGCATTTTATTGAAGGGTGTGGGGGAAATGCAGAAGGGAGAGCGAAGGCTGCCTGGCTGGTTGAGGAAGACAACCTGAAGATCTGAGTAGAGATTTGGAAGAGGAATAGCTCTGTGGGTAAAGGCATAGCATGCAGGAACAGCAGCAAGACGAAAAGCCTTGGGGGAGCCTGAATCATGGTTGGGTCTAGAAAGGTGCACAGAGTTTGCTGAGAATGATGGTTTCCAGCTTCATCCATGTTCCTGCAAAGGATATGAATGAGAACATGTGGATGCAGGGAGGGGAACGTCACACACCGAGGCCTGTTGCAGGGTAGGGGAGCTAGGGGAGGAATAGCAGGGGGTGGGGTGATTGGGGAGGGATAACATTAGGAGAAATACCTAATGTAGATTACAGAGGGATGGATGCAGCAAACCACCATGATATGTATATACCTATGTAAAAATCCCGCACGATCTGCACATGTACCACAGAACTTAAAGTATAATTAAAAAAAAAAAAAAGAAAGTTGCGCCAAGTAATTCAGGAAATAAAGATAGTATTTGGAGTTGATCTGATGTCTGGCATCACACAGCTAGGTCTTGTAATGACTAGTAATTGAGATGATTCACCTCAATTTATAGGTAGCCTCCATCACTCAGGGCAGAAGTCTCCAGACTTAGATAAAAAGAAGCCCAAACAGATTCCTGCAGAGCTCTCATCTTCTGCCCTATAAAAATTTCCAGGGCTTTCCCCAGTGTTCATTGTCATGCAGACTTCAGAGGCCTCTTTGAATGGCACTGAAGTTGGTTTCACAAAATAAAAGGTGCAGAGGATGGATATGGCGCAGACAACTCAAGCGTTTGTAATACAAGAATTAGAATTATTTAGATGATGTTCATGACCAAGTCAATACGGACGTGACATAGAAAACACAATTAACCAAGGAGGTTCTTTACTGAGCACCTATCATGCTCTTGAATGGCTGAGGGACAAAAAGCGATGAGAAAGGTGAGGTCCCAGCCACCAAGAGTTTGAGGTCTTGTGAGAAACCTGCAAGGCAAACAAAATTAAGGACATGGTGGAAAGTTGCCCAGTAGAGACGTTGGAGTTGAAACCACCATGGGAGAAGGGAGGGGTTGGTATTTAAAGGCAAGATCAAAGGAAGTCTCTGCAGAAGGCGGCACTCAGGCTGGTCTTGGAGGAAGGAAAGGTGGATGGAGCTATTGAGGGCATTTAAGGTCTCTAAGACCAGTATCTAAGGAAAAGTTGAGTGATTCTAATTTCAGATCAGGTCCCAACTCCCTTGGACATCATGTAAGGTCCTTCATTGTCAGGTCTCCACCTCTATGCAAAGGGTTGTCTCTGGACTCTCTGCCTCCACTCAGGCCTGATTCACACCAAAACCCCAGCCCCTACAAGTCATCTGCCATCTATGGTCACATCATGGTTTCAAGCTTTTGTCCAGGCGCTTTTCTTTCTCTGCAAGATGAACAACTCTTTAACCTTATATGGGCAGCTCAAATGCTGCCTCCTCTAGGCTGCCTTCCTGCATTTGCTCTACTCTTTCCTCTTTGTCCACATCCCATGTCACAACTCTGCATGTTACTGGTTGACATGGCTGACTTTCTCAACAGAATGTGAGCAGCTCCTTTAGACCAGGGACCTGTCTGACTTTACATTTCCTTGCACATCTTTACCTAGCACAGTGCACGACTCATACTGAAGGTGCACTAATTATCTGTTAACCACATGGGTGAACTGAACTAGGAAATGATCTTCTGCAATGGGCTGACTTGCTCATAGAAACTCGAGGTGTGTTTGCAGTTGCTCAGTTCAATATGGTGACCACTAACAGCATGAGGCTATTTAACTCTCATAGAAGAAAAACTTCAGCCGAATTAAATGTAAAGGAGTTTAATTGAGCAATGAAGGATTCACAGATCTGATGGCTCCCAAAATCACAGCAGATTCACAGAGATTCCAGCGCAGCCACTTGGTGGAAGAAGATTTTTAGACCGAAAAAGGGAAATGACGTACAGAAATCGGAAGTGAGGTATAGAACGGCTGGATTGGTTACAACTCAGTGTCTGAACACAGTTTGAACACTCAGCAGTGGATGAGTTGTTGAAGTACAGCTGCTGGGACTGGCCAAGACTCAGCTGCTGTTACAGCACATACTCCTAAGTTAAGTTTTCATCCTTGTCTACCTATTAAGCTAGCTTGTGATTTGTCCACAAGGACTCAAACACAGAAGTATGGAGTCCTTCTCAGGTCATATTTAGTTCACTTTAACAATTTTAAGTTACAATAAAATAAAATTTTAAAATGTAGTTTAGGGGTTGTACTCACCACACATCAAGGGTCCAGTCACCACATTTGGCTTGTGGCTATGGGATTAGTGCGGATATAGAACATTTTCATTTTAGCAGGAAGTTCCATTGAACAGCACTGATCTGGCCTCTATAGAGTAGGGGACGGCCTTCTAAGTTTGTTCTGCTGTCTCTGTTCACACCCTCTTCCTCCTCCCCAAGTTTTGCTGCAGCCGACTTTCTGGGCAATTGCATGTCACTGTTTATACGGTGCCAAGAGCTACAGAGGGATTTGGTGAGCTGGGGTTTGCTGAGGGTTATTACTACTCTGTGTAAATCAAATCACTCCTCCTGGGTGGACTTCAGGCCTGCAGAGAGAGCCCAGCAGTTGTTGTGTGAAGACACGGGTACCTGTCATGGGAAACGCTGGAGCCAAGCTGCCAAGCAAGCTGAACTCAGCTCCAGGTTTGCAAACACCTGGCAGGCTCAGAAACACAGATGTCTCTCAGCCTTTGACTGAAAATGTCCTGAGTGCGCAGAGCAAGGACAGAGCTATCTGGGACTTTTCTTGTACAGATTTCTTGGAAAAGAAGAAAACAGCAACTTCCTTTCCATATGACCATTTGGGTCACTGATTTGGTGAAATGGCATTTGTTGAACCCAAGATCAGTAGATTTTGAACATTGTTATTTTTTTTCCCTTTGAAGTGGGTTGCTATAATACAAGCCCCATTTATAAAGCATCTAAAAAGAGTTTCTGTTCAGGTTGAGAGTGAGGAGAAGAATGTGACACCTTTTATTTGCTCTTCCTTCCAATGCCATCCTGCTACTCAACATCAGGTGCTGCTCACACTGTAGTCTACGCAACTTGCCCACCCACCCACCCACCCCTTACGGTAGGTGGAGGCATGAGCAATTTGAAAACTCTGGTCTATGTGCAATCCTAATTTTTTAAAAAAGTAAAAAATACATACTTTTACAGTCATAATAAAAACATTCTTTTTTCTATAACTTTTTTTAACGTGAGCACTGCTTCTTATATGATACCTCAGCTGATTTCTCAACAAAGCTGGAATGAAGCCTTTGGATGCAGGGATTCCTCTTATTCCTTTCTGTATCTTTAGCACCTAGTTTCGTTTCTGGAATTCAGTCGGTGTTTAATATTTTATTTGAGTGGGGAGAGAAGGAGGGAGGAAGGAATGGAGGGAAGGAGGGGGAAACAAAGTAAAGAAGTGAAAAAAGAAAAGGATGGACGAATGAGAAAAGGAAGAAAGGAAGGAAGGAAAGAATGAAGGAAGGAAGAAAGTTTGTGATAGATCATTAGTTCCAGTTACAGAGAAGAAAACTGAGGTGCAGTGAATTTCAGCAACCTATTAAAACTCAATGAGATAATACATAGAAAAGCCACAATGTGGCTGGGGGTGGTGGCTCACTCCTGTAATCTTAGCACTTTGGGAGGCTGAGGCAGGCGGATCCCCTGAGGTCAGGAGTTCGAGACCAGTCTGACCAACATGGTGGCACCCCGACTCTACTAAAACTACAATTAGCCAGGCGTGGTGGCATACACCTGTAATCCCAGCTACTCGGGAGGCTGAGGAAGGAGAATCTCTTGAACCCAGGAGGCGGAGGTTGCGGTGAGCTGTGATCCTGCCATTGCACTCCAGCCTTGGGAACAAGAGGGAAACTCTGTCACCAAAAAAAAAAAAAAAAAAGGAAAGAAAAGCCATGATGTTAGTCCAGTTCTTCCAAACCTAAAGCACATGCTTTTAACCATTCCTCCACCACCCCTTCAGGGTTTTTTTTGAAAGGAAAAAGCCATATACATGTAGTTAATTACTCATTCTCTTATGGCACCTGCCTCTTCATGTATGAAACTGTCATGAAGGTCTGTCTCCCTTTGAGAAGGAATTTCCTCTCCTAGGATCCTGGATCCTCATTTCTTGCCCTGAAATAACCCTCCCCTTTCCTTGTCTGTCAGCTGCAAATTGTAAGCCTGCATAAAGGATGCAAATTAAAAGTGCATTAACTAGCCCAGGAATTGAGACATTCATGAAGCGAAGCCGCGAGCAACCAGGCTTCGTGGGGCGACTCGACTGGATCTGTTTAAATTCAACTTGTGTCAGGACGGAGGGGTGCTCTTGTGCTTGTTCCATTTTTATAATGAAGCCGTATGTCTGGAAGTAGAGAGAAAAAAAATCTCTGACATGGAGAAAAAAAAATGAGAGGTATGATGTGTTTCTGAGATTACCGGGGGGACTTCCTAACGCAGGCCGAGCTGCTGTTAATGGGTCGTACTATGGCCATGATGTTAGGAATAATTAAACCGTGAGTTCAGCTAAATCCCAATTGCAGGAACAAGACTACAGGACTTCACCCCCACCGCAAAACACACATGCAGAGAGAAAGAGGGAAAGAGGGAGGGAGAGACAGAAACTTTCAAAGGGCTTGTAACAGAACAAAGCAGAGTTTTTACTATCACAAAATCTTTATGGATAACCATCCTTGAGGTGAAGTTATGTCCTTTATGATCACGTTTTGGTAGTTTCCTTAAATTATTGACGGCATTTCGTAGCGCCTGTGTGCTTGGAACAGAGCTAGCAAAGAGGCCCCTGTCCTCTGTCTGGAGGTGGGTTAATGATGGCACTCCTTGCGCAGCGCGTCCAGGACACCGAGGTTAATAAAACCCGTAGCTCTTCTTCATGGGTACCAGGGGATGGTTAATGTTCAGGATTGTGCAGGACCTCAGCTTAATGTTCCACATGAAGGATAGCGCTGCCAGACGACACCCTCCCTGGTGCCACCCTCGCATATTAGCACATGCTGGAAGTGGGCTGAGCAAATCGGGAGAAGTTAGGTGCTTCTCTTCTGGCTGGGTGTAATGGGCCAGCAGCCTGCTCTCCCAGAAGTTCCAGAGGTCTGCCTGTTCGGTTTGCTGAGAGCGTCAGACAAGGAGTTAGGAGAGCCTGTGCCCAGCCTCCACTGGCTCTTGAATGTGGGGTGAGTCTCTTCAGGTCCACTGGCCTTCTTTCTTCTTCTGTCCCAGGAAGGGCAGGAAGCAGCTCTGCCCTTCTTGGGCACATGTACAGAAAGAGACCTGGAGCACTGCCAGGTAATGCATCTGTTTTATGGTTGAAAACACAGGCTTTGGGGTCATGGGAAGCTAAAGTCAAACCTCAGCTCTGATACCTCTTATAGATAGAATGTTGATGCCCCACTCGCCCCAAAGCCATATGTTGAAATCCTAACCCCCAGTGTGATGGTGTTTGGAGGTAGGACCTATGAGAGGTGATCAGATCATGAGGGTGGGGCCCTCATGTATGGGATCTGTGGCCTTACAAAAGAGGCCCTGGGAAGGTCATTCCTCCTGCCTTGTTAGAACACGGCTAGAAGGCACCAATTATGACGTGAACCAGGAAGCCAGCCCAAATTCGATGTCACCAGACACCAAATCTGTCAGCTTCTTGATCTTAGACTTCCTAGCCTCTAGAACCTAGCTAAATAAATTTCTGTTTATTAATAATTAAACTGCCCAGTCTATGATACCGTGGTATAGCAGCCCGAAGAGACCAAAACACCATCTAAATCACCACTCTGACTTGATTTGGCTACTGCCTAAAACAGATCGTGAGACAGGATATAAAGGCGAATAACTGGCTTGGAAGGAGATCCTGGGAAGTAGTTGCAGGAGCATAGGGAGAGCAGCAGGGAAGAGCCAGAGGCCATGGATGGGTCACTGTGGGCAGCTAGAAGTAATCCCACAGGGGACCTCTGGGAGGCAACATAGAGCATGAGCCTCAGAGTCTTCCCACCTGAGGGTGAGGGAGCTGGGGTATTTATACACCAACCCTGGTCAGCCACTGGCTGAGGGCTACTCTGTAGGTTCTAGCCTGCTAGGCCCATGAGCAGAGTGGGCTTCTACAGTCAAAGAAGCCGTGGGCAGAGAGATCCTGATGATGCTGGCAGTTGGAAGTGTGAATGGTGTGCATTGAAATGGAAAGGCTCATTTCAACACATTGAAATGAGTTGGATGAGGGACGGAATCTGCTACTTAAAGTCCAAAGTTCTTCCTCTCCAAAATGAGGTGAACAAGTCCTACTTCTCTTTGCATGGTGTTGAGGACTAAATAAGATAACGCACGAGCCCAATAACTATTAGTTATGATCATTGATAATCTCAAGGGTGGATCTTTTTACTACAGTTAAGGTCATAACTTAGACCTCTGTGAACATGTGAAGTCTTTCTACAGGACTTAAATGTTTTGCTGTTTGGAAAAATCAGCTTTACTGTGTGTCTTGCACTCAGGGGAACTGAAGGGATAAACGGTGTGGGTCAAAGCTGTGCTTTCCTCCCAGGGATAAGAAAGCAGGGAGGAAGGAGTGACTTCTGTGCCCCATGTTTAAATAGACAATGAAAGTTGTCCAGTGGTATTGTCTGCTCAGATGGTAAATTACTTCCTCAACTAATAGGAATCTGTAGTACAGTCTGTTGTTTTCCAAGTTTCTGGGAGTCCTTCATTTGTTTCTTTTGTTTGTTTTCTGGAGATAGAGTCTCACTGTGTCACCCAGGCTGGAGTGCAATAGTGTGGCCTCAGCTCACTGCGACCTCCATCTCCCAGGTTCAAGCAATTCTCCTGCCTCAGCCTCACAAGTAGCTAGGACCACAGGAGTGTGCCACCATGCCCAGCTAATTTTTGAATTTTTAGTAGAGACAGTGTTTTACCATGTTGTCCAGGCTGGTCTTGAACTCCTGATCTCATGATCCACCCGCCTTAGCCTCCCAAAGTACTGGGATTATAGGCATGAGCCACTGTGCCTGGCCCATTTCTTAGACCATTTGAGACTCTGTTTCTGTGAGGCTGCAGGTCAGTGAATTTCTTCACCCAGAGGGCGAAGTGATATCCCTGCGTAGGTGCCCAGAACCTCTTGCTCAGACTTCATGAGAACACAGGGAGACATCCCAAAGGGTGGTATCTCCGAATGGCCCCTCCATCCTTTGGCCTTTACCCCTTCCCCTGGGGTCCTAGGATAAATCCCTCAGAGTGCTGACAGATTCCTAGAGGATATGGATTTACTGGCATAATGCTGCATCTGGGAGCATTTGAGACCTTTGAGTGTCATCCACGCTGAAGAAGGAACAGTGGAGCAGGGAAGTGGACTCAGCGTCTAATCATCCAGTGCTCAGTGGCATCTTTGTGGTTAAGTACGCACCAACAGAACCCGCATTTCAACCTGCATCGTTCACTGACTCTGCAGGACCCCATGCTGTAAGCAGAGTGCACGTCTCAGGACACTTGTCAAGAATCAGTCCCTCCTCGGTGCAACCATCCTCTAGCTCCGCAAGGGGAAAATGCCGTAAAAACAAACCCAGACACTAAAATGCGTGTCAACAGCTCCTACAAATCAGACATCTTCACTGGTACGTTCTGATTAAAAATGGAAACAGATCAAGGTAGAAAGCATTTCACAGTGTTTCTTCAAGTTTCAGATGTTTTTAGGAGTTTGCGGGGATGCATGGTCCACACTGCATGGACAGAAGTGAGTTTGTTTTCATTGCTTTCCTACCTCCACTTTGCCCAAACTCAACTTTTACTGAAGAGAAGCCCCGTGGAAGGACGACGTGCCTCTCACCCTCCCCAGGAGTCCCTGCCACAAAGAAAGGCTCTCTGTGAAATCCATGTGATTCTCAAAGTGCTGCCTCTGTGATGTCTGTGGTGACATTTGGTCCTTGAGTCACCCTCTTATGTACAGTTTAGTTCAGAAACATATATCAAGTGTTTTTCCCATGTTAGAACAATATCCTTGCCCTCAAGATTTCATGGTCTATATAGGAGATGAGGTCAATAATCTCAATATGGTACGAGCCTTGCTAGACTCCAGAGGTGAACAGGACCCCAGCCAGCCTCGTGGGTCAGACAAGGCCCCTGGCAGAGCTTGAATGTGGGCTGCAGCCTAAAGAGTGGCATTGAGGGAGGCAAAGATGAGGGTGAGCACCGGCCAGAGAGGGTGTTCCTGGCACTGGGCATGCACAGAGGCAGGGAAGTCAGAAATGAGCATTCACTCCAATGCCCTGGATGCTGGAGCCATCCTGGTGCTGAGAGCTTTCTGTGTTTGGGGTTGTCCTAGGCATGCTGCGCTGTCTTTCTTCTCCACCTGTTAGGTTGATATCCCAGATGAGAGCATGTGATTTCTTCCCATGCATTTGCTCAGCACACCCTGAGCCCCTACCCCACTCCAGAGCTTCTCTTAGCTACTGAAAATCGGGAGCTGAATGGGACAGAGTCCTTGTTTATGGGGGGATACACTTTGGGGGGAAACATGGATACACTAGAAAACGCGGTGCACTGAACGAACGTGTCAGAAGGTGGATTATTATGCAGCAATGCCATGAGCCACTTACCGCAGTTCTTCCCGTTTCACAGATAAGAGAACTGCCGTTCAGGTGAAGTCCCCTACCATGTCAAAGAGCTGAAATCCATTCTGAGAGAGGCAAGATTTCACCCAGGTCTGCTCAGCACCAGGGTCCAGGGCCTCCCCTTCCCAGAACAGGGTCATCATGAGTGGGCAAGGAATCCCAAGGCTCCACAGCCTCCACACATGCCCGGCTCAGCCCCATTCGTGATCTTTGGGCTCATTTGAAGGATGTGGCTTGAGATTTCTCCTTCCCTGACTCCTTGGAACTCCTCCCATGGACGCCCAGGCATGGGCAGTTTCAGAAGTGAGAGCTTCCACGGACCAGGTGGAAGGGATGTTCTAATCTAGGTTTATTGCCAAAGAATCCCTGTCCCTCTTAGTCTGGTGCCAGTCACAGGGCTCCAGAAACCTGCCCTGCTGAGCAGTTGGGCCCTCTGGCCTTTATCCAACCCCACCCCCGACACCTCCAACCTTTCCCCTGGAGCTGCGCTGGCCAACCTTGGCCTGCGTCTGGCCTCAGCCTGGGCGCCAGCCCTGCTCCTGGAGACGGGCCAGTCCTCACCCAGCACCCCACCTCTCCTCTGTCACACCCACAGGCCCAGGGTTTTCCAGAAATGTGCCCTGTGGCCACCTGGACCTAGAGGTGTGAGAGGCCCCTGGGAGAATGCACATAGCTTCTGAAAGGGTTAGATGTGAGCCTGAACTGTCTGAGACGGAATTCAAAGAGCAGGGGCCTTACTCTTCCCCATTTCCAGGCCAGCAGAATCTGTCTCCTCTCTCTCTCTCTCTCTCTCTCTCTCTCTCTCTCTCTCACACACACACACACACACACACACACATACACGCACCTAGCTTTAAACGCTGGGAAACAGTCTTTTTTACCCATTCTTTCCATCCTTCAGACACTGTGTCAAGCAAAAGCTCATCATCTTATTTAATCCTTACTTGCTTCCTAAAGGTCTCATAAAGAGAGGACAGCTACAACATGCTCCATTAAAAAAAATTTTTTTTTGAGATGGAGTCTCGATCTGTCACCAGGCTGGAGTGCAGTGGTACGATCTCAGCTCACTGCAACCTCTGCTTCCCTGATTCAAGTGATTCTCCTGCCCCAGCCTCCCAGGTAGCTGGGACTACAGGTATGCGCTAACACACCCAGCTAATTTTTGCATTTTTAGTAGAGACAGGGTTTCACTATGCTGGCCAGGATTGTCTCTATCTCTTGACCTCATGATCCACCCGCCTCAGCCTCCCAAAGTGCTGGGATTACAGGCTTGAGCCTCCGTGCCCAACCCACACTCCGCATTTTATGGGTAGGTCAATAGAGGCTCAAAAAAATGCAGCAATTCTGCTAGTTTAAGCAGGTAACCTCACACAGCTAGTGAATGACAGAGTCTGAATTTAAACTCCCATTCTTCTGACTGCACAGTCCATGTTTCTAGCCACTTAGTAACTGTGTGACTTTGGGTACTTCATTTAACCTCTCTTGGCCTCAATCTCCTCATCTGTAAAATGGGGAAAATGATAACATCCCGTTTTCGAGGGTTTTGTGAAGAGTAAATGAACTGACTGATGGCAGGGGCGTGCGACAGGCCTGGAGCCAGGGGAGTCTCAGAAGTAGCAGCCAACCACCATCAGTGACCTGGCTAAACCCCTTCCTACTTGGGAACACACATTTCATCTCCCAAATGCTGTCTCAGCAGATCTTGTCTTAGAGTCTGTCTTCTCTTTCTTGTGTTATAGCCACTAATTGCTTTGCTTCCCTCCTGGTCTCCAGATTCTGCATACCACAGATGCAATGGCCCACAGATTTCATTGATGATGATGGTGACGATTACTAGTATTATTATTATTTTGTATGGTACATGCTAGAATGCCAGAGTGCTACCCTGATATTATTTCTCTTCCTAAAGTTCATGTATGCATTTCTACCAATTAATTTAATCTCCCAGACTGGCTTATTTTGTAGAAAGAGCAACAGTTTAAAGGGAGGGACTCTCCCTGCTTTAGCGAAATATATGAAGTGAATTGTCAGTAGACCCTGGTTTAAATGCTAGTTCTCCCACTTAGAGAATGTGGGACTCTGGGCCACTTACTTAACATCTCTGAGCTATGTTTCCTTTTTGGAGTTGGCAATGGATGACCCTTCATGAGGTCTGGGAGAGAGTTCCATGAGAGAACGGGAAGTCAGTGCCTGGTATCCAGTAGGTGTTCAACGAAAAACTAACTCAGAATCTATTTGAAACAGACTTCACCACCACAGGTAGTTTGGGGAGTGAAAAAGAAAATCAAGAAATGCACTTTGCTTAAATCACGCCTTGGGAGAACAGGAAGTGGAGCAAGGGGGTCTCTGACCAGGAGTGAGGACCCAACGGTACGCCGTGTCCCAGGCGAAGCAGGACCTCGGGAGATTGTGCAGGGCAAGGTCCAAGGCCCCAAGGGAGCCGACCTCACCACTTCCTGGTGAAATTCTTGAAAACAGGGCCAAGACTCCTTATCAGCGGACAGAGTCTGTGGCCCCAGGGCTGGACGCCTGTGTGTGTGTGAGCGTGCTGTGTTTATCATGCCTCTCCCTGTGGCAGGCAGATCAGCGGCCCAGACTTTGGACACAATTGTGCTTGGAGTGGTAGCTCCTCCTTCCCTGGAAGATACCCCAGCCCGTTTCTCAGCATTCATTCCCAATAATAAAAGGTTGAAAGTCGACTGCTAGAGTTTCACAAACGTGATGGTCAAGGCCAAGACGCTGCTTGGGCGCCAGGACTCCTGGCTCCCGCCTCCGGTTACAGGGTCTCCATCAAATTGCATTGCAGGCGGAGATAACGTCTGACCTGTTTACTTTGCAGAGTGGTCTGGAATAGTCAGAGCCCTATCGGGAGATACCTAAACACAGGTTCCCTCTTTCACCTCCAGGGAAACCTGTGAGGGAGGTATTCTTCTCCCCATGTTAGAGCCCAGGAGCCTGGGAGACAAATGACATGATGCATAGCAAATAGCGCCCCAGAAATATAAACTCCAACTTGTGTGTTTAGCACTTAACCAGGGCAGGCACCGCGCTGTGAGCACAGCATGGCATAGTTTGCTCAATCCCCCTAAGACCTTGTGGTCTTGGGATTCTCCTTACTCCGTGGGATGAAGAAGAGCCTGTTCTGAAGGATGTTAAGGAATGGTCCAAAGTCACTCAGCTAGCAAAAGTTGTAATCAGAATTGGAAAATAAATAGTTGATCTCAGATCCTTTCCCAGCCACCCCAAACCACAAAGGGATGTTCTCTAGCTCAGGGCCTCCGACTGTGGCTCTTCTGACATTTTGAGACAAATCATTCTTTGTGTTGGGGGTCTGCCCTGTGGATTATAGTATATTTAACCACATCCCTGGCATCTACCCACTAGATGCCAGCAGCAACCATCCTCTCCTGCGGCAACCAAAAATGTCTCTAGATATTGTCACTTCTCCCCTGGAGGCAGAATAGTCCTGGTGAGAGCACTACTCTGGACCTGTGTCAGGTACTGCCATTACTGTTCACAATGATGGTTTTAGTTTGAATGATGATCTTGGTTATGATACCTTTGCCAGTGTTAAGTTTATATTTGGGCAGGGACAAACTTAGGTGAGCTTCATCTAGGTTGGCCGTGTAATTTGTTGTCCAACTAGGATCCTTTAGAGATGAAAAATTGAGACTGTGAATAATTAAGTAAGGATACAGGCATACGTTGGCACCATCATGGGCAAACTGGGGTGAATGTGCACCCTGCTTCGGTAACCCCCTTCTATCCAATAGCCAGATAAGACAGCAGGTGCATGGCCGTACCTTCCTATGCCATGGATGCCTTCATCTCGGTGTGTTTCTTAGCTCAAGGGTTCTGGAAACTGTATCATTGGCTCTTTCTACCCTCTTCTATCCCTCAAAGAGAACTCTTCCTGGCTGGGCCAGATCAGAGACAAGCTGCTGGTTTTTAAAAAGTAGTTGAAAAATGGAAAGTAACCCAAGGAATTGGTGTCCATTTTCTTTACTCTCTGGCGAGACTGAAGCCCTGACGTTAGGCCTCAGTATTATCACCCAAATGATGGGAACCTAAGCTCTTCTTGGTAGTCACAGTTTGGGAATACTTTTCCAGCCGACCCTGCTGAACCATCTTTAACTGACAAAGGGCGAGCAGTGCGCCCTCCTTCCAAGATGTGTGATGATAATGATGTAATAATAATTGAACACTTAATATATTCTTCTCTTGTCAAGAGAACTTTATAAAGAATTTTTTCACCTCCTCCTTACTATACCCATAAGGCTATCTTTATTCTCACTTGATAGATATGAAACCTGAGGTTCCAAGAAGACAAGTAACTTGGAAATATTTCTATAATTATTCAAGGCTAGAGTAGGAATTCAAGGGTAGGTGTGTCCATTCCAGAGCCCATGGGGCACTACTTCTCCATGTCACAGAGATCTGACCAGGTCAGTGCTTGTCAGTCTACCGAGTGCCTATTGTAGGCACAATGCTGAGTGCTGAGGACTTGAGAGGAGAATCAGTCTTTCCCAGCCCCTTCAGAGCTCACAGTCCAGTAAGGGAGACAGACAGCATCACAGGCAATCAGAGTGGAAGCAGGCACGTGTTCTTTCAGGGAGCGATGGAGCTAGGATGTATTCCTTGAAACAAGCCTGCACTGGGGCAGGGCTTGTCTGGCCCAGCTCAATACGGGAGAGCATCTGAACCTAGTCTTGGCATTGAGTAGGAGTTACGCAAAAAGTGAGAAAGAGAATGCCAGACAGAGGGGCCTAGCTGACAGCCAGGCTGATGTGGGAGATGTGCTATGCGTTATGGGTGAAGGGTCAAGTCCAAGGTAGGGGCCCCAGAGGGCCTTGTGTCAATGTAGCATGCAACACACACACACACACACACACACACACACACACACACACAGAAAGAATTCAGCCACAAGCCTGTGATGTTGATACCATCAGACTTCTATCTCTGGGACGCTCCAACTCTGCTACCTGGTTCCATGAGTCCTAGGAGGGAGTATTATCTCCCTCCATCTTCTCATTCGTCTTCTTCAGGAGGCCGGAGATAATGCTCCCATCCCATCGCTGCCCCACATCCTAAAAGATATCTCTGCCCTAATCCCTGGAGAGGACGCAAATATGAATGGGGATATGCTATGTTAATGAACATGGTACAGGAAAATTTGGTAAATTAAGTAAATTTAATTTCTATACCACAATAAATTAAATTGCAGATGGCATTAAGGTTACTAATTAGTTGACCTTGAGTTGGGGAGATTATCCTGGATTATCTTGGTGGGCCTAGTGTAATCCTGAGTGTACTTACAAGAAAGCGGCGGGAGGGTCAAAGAGAGAGGAGATGTGGCAGTCCATGGAAGCAGAGGTTGGAGTGATGCGATTTGAAGATGGAGTGAGGGGCCACAAGCCGAGGAACACAGGCAGCCTCCAGGAATTAAAAAAGGCAGGGAAACAGATTCCCCAGCAGAGCTTCCAGAAGGAATGCAGGCCTGAAGACAACTTAATGTTAGCCTAGCGAGACCCATGTCAGACTTCCGATCTCCAGAACTGTGAGATAATAAATTTATGTTGTTGTTAGTGACTAAGTTCATGGTAATTCATTACAGCAGCAATAGAAAAGTGATACATCTTTCTCTCCAGAATCAGGCCTGTTCATCACCTTGGTTAGGTAGGTTATAGAATCAGCAGCACACTGGCTGGGGTATGTCCTGAGGTGCCTCGGGTTTTCCTAACTTCCTGAGGTCTTAAGGATGCCTTTCCTCACCTGCGAGGTAGGATCTACCCTTGGAGCCAGCCTAGTCCCAAGTAGAGAAATACCTCTTATCAGTGCCCACATCTATGCCCTGCAGAGCACTGATAACACCGGGTCCAGGAAGGGCAGGGCACTAGCAAGCCCTAGATGTCAGAAATTCCAGGTGTTGGTCCATCGTCTGTGCAACCAGTCACCTACATCCAGCCAGTCCTCATCACACACTTCTATGCTTTTGTTAAAAAAATTTTTTTTAATGAAAACTATAATATTAGAGGCAGGCAGCTGAGTTTTTATTATTCATACTGATTTCTAAAAAAAGAACATTCTGGCTTTAATTAGAATGAAAAAAAATGAGCAGTAGAAATATTCAAATATCACACAACTTCATTATTTACACCATTGATTTTGACAGGCAGATAAACACAGAGTGAGACATGTGCTCCGTGTTGTTTAAAGAACAAAGCAGCATTCATCTGCATTTAACTCTCCACACGTTGATGAGATCCCATGCTTTTTTCTTTTTTTTTCCCTTGGGCAAGATTCATGGGAAAGACTCGATGCATGTGGCTCCATGGTTGTAGAAGGCACAGATTGCAAAAGGATTCAAATCAAAGCAATGATTAATTCAAACAGTAGGTTGTATTTGGTCTATGCTGTGTGCCAGGACATTCTGTAAATGTCTTCCATCCATTGGCTGGCTCACTTAATCCTGGCAGCTTACCTGGATAAGGTAGGCATTGTAGTCCCATTTTACAGATAAGTCAACTGACTTCAGAGAAGGTAATAAGTGACTTGTGCAGCCGCAGGATCACAGCATGGTAGATATTTGTGCAAGGCTAACTGACCTGGAGTGCCCAGGCTCATGATCACTGCAGAGCAGAGCTAGGGGCATGGCCTCCTAAAAACTGGCATTCTGGGTGGCTTACAATGTGTGTTAAATACTTTATGCCAATGGTTCCTAAACTCAGCTGCAAATTCAGATCACCCTAGGAGCTTAAAAAACTGGCTACCTGGATTGTACCCCAGAACTAATAAAGTAGAGTGTCTGGGCATGGGAGGCAGGCGTCAGTGTGTTTAAAAATGCTCCAGTGACTCCAATGTGCAGCCCAGTTAGAGAACGATTACTCTCTATGCATTCTCCCACCAAAACCCTCCAAACCCCTTGTGAAGGAAGTACTATTATTGACCCATTTTAAAGATGAGGGACTTGAGCCTCAGAGAGGTCATGTGACACCCATCAAGTTGGGAATCGAATCAGAACATTATAGAACCCTCGTATTTAACCACAAAGTGCCCTCCTAGTGGGATATTGTTAGTGGGTCAAAGAGGCTTTTTCCAGAAGAGTGCATTGTGCCTTGGGGACATATAAAAATTGAATCGAGCTTTTTCTTATCTTGTGGTTTCTACTTCTTTGAACAACCATGAAAGCAAAACTCCTTTTGCTGTGAGCATCCTCTTTTTTCTTCTGGAGTGTTAATCCTCTAATTGCATCCACTTAAACCTACGTGTTTTCTTTAAAAGCTGCCGCGACTCACAGGGCTTGATCCATATGGAACTGGGGTACGTCCAGGAGGGCTTCTGCCAGCAAGCCTCTGGTAGTGTGACCTCCTGGCACCCTCACCCCTCACCTGTGTCTCAGGAAGCCTGTCCTGCAGGAAAAACACCCTTTTCTGCAGTAGCCCAAGTTCTCAGAGCTGTGCTTAAGATCCTCTATGCATAAGGGATTTGGCTCATTTCCTATTTTATTTTTATGTATGTATTTGTTTATTTATTTTGAGATGAAGTCTTGCTCTGTCATCAGGCTGGAGTGCAGTGGTGGAATCTTGGCTTATTGCAACCTCCACTTCATGGGTTCAAGCGATTCTCCTGCTGCAGCCTCCCGAATAGCTGGGACTACAGATGTGTGCCACCGTGCCCAGCTGATTTTTGTATTTTTAGTAAAGACGGGATTTCACCATGTTGGCCAGGATAGTCTCAATCTCTTGACCTCGTTATCTGCCCTCAGCCTCTCAAAGTACTGGGATTATAGGCATGAGCCACTGCGCCCAGCCCATTTCTTCTTAATCTGTTATGCTTAAGTAGGAAAATGACCAGTATCTCCAAGATGCCATGACACTGAGGAGGAAAAGCTTCCCGTAGGAAAGCTGGAACTGAGGCAATTCTTCAGTCTCCAAACACCACTATGGGGCATTTGCCACCAGGTCTGATTTTCTTCTCGCTCTCTTCTGCCTTCCTGCCTCTCTCTTTCTCACCAGTTCTCTATCACTGCCCTCTCGTCTTTCATCCTCCCGAGAACACCTCTCCCTACTGTTTAAGTTTCCTCTCACTACTGTAACAAGTGACCACAAACTCTGTTGGCAGCTTACAACACACATTTATTCTCTCACAGTTTAGGGAATCAGAAGTCCAAAATCAAGGTGCATTGGCAGAGTTGGGGTTGTGTTTTGGAGACGCTGAAGGAAGACCAGGAAAGAGATTCTGTTCCATGACTGTCTCCCGGCTTCGGCTGGCGGGTGACGAGCCCCGGTGTTCCCTGGCTTATAGATGCAATGCTCCGACCTCTGCCTCCTGTCACATGGCACTCCCACCCCGAGTGTCTCCTTACCATGACTTCCGTGTTGGGATTAGGACACACCCGCCTCCGTTATGATCTCACCTGACTCACTGCAACTCCAAAGAGCCCATTTCCAAATCAGTTTATGTTCTGAGGTTCTAGTAGACATGAATCTGAAGAAAAGCCTCCTCAAGCTGGTACCCCATCTTCCATCTTAGCAAACCTCTGCTGCCTTGCTGTGGGACCTAAAACACACTTTGGATGGTGTCACCTACCTGGAGATAACCCTCTCTGTTGCCCTCAGAATACGATCCAGCTCTTTGGTTTGCTTCTAGGCTCTGGACAGGCACAGGCTCAGGCCTAAGCTGCCCCTTCAACCTCATCCCAAAACCCATGTCCCAGTGTCCACCACTGGGGCCTCCATCCTGGGCTGTGATCACACCTCCACGCCCTTGCTTTTCCTGTTCTCTCTGCCTGGGGTAGATTCTTGATCTAGAACGATTCCTGGCACAATGTATATTCATTGGAGGAATGAATAAGTTTACTAAGCATTTAATAAGCATCTACTATATATTCAGCTCTGTGCTATGTGTTCTGTGCTATAGAGCTGGTCTGGAGTCCCCACATTCTTGACTGCTGTGGAGTACAGCCAGAGCCATGGCTTCCTGGGAGCTGATGTTCTGCTGAGCTTACAATGTGTGCTCAATACTTTACGCCAGTGGGTCCCAAACTCAGCTGCAAATGAGAATCACCCTGGAGCTTTAAAAATCTGCTGTCTGGGTTGTGCCCGAGACCTAATAAATTGGAGTTGGAGTGTCTGGGTATGGGAGGCAGGCACCCGTGTGTCTTAAAGGTACCTCCGTGACTCCAGTGTTCAGCCACATTGGTGAATCTCTGCTCTCTATGCATTCTCCTGCCCAAATCCTCTAAACCCCTTATGAAGAAAATACTATTATTGATCCATTTTAAAGATGAGGGACTGAGCCTCAGAGACGTCATGAGTCACCCATCAAGTTGGGAAGAAAGAGAAGAGTACGTCCCCCATCTAGTTGGGAAAACAGATCTGTAAACAAATAATCAAAATGTAGCGAGATACAGGCAGTCAAAGATCTATGAGCTGACTTCCTGGGAGCCCCAGGGGAGGCAGGAACCATTTGGCCTGTGGGACAAGGAGGAAGTCGGGCAGAGCCTCCCGGCAGAAAACACTTTTAAACAGGCTCTGAAAGGAAGACTTCAGTCTGACTCCTGGCTGCCAGGAATAGAGATCCAATCAAGTTACCGCAAGAAGGAAAGGAAGCTGTTTTCCGTCCCAGACTGAATGTAGACCTGGATGTGTCTGCAGCAGCTCTGAGCCAGGCTTCCTCCATCACCAGCTGTGATGGCTCTTCTTCTCTCTGGACTCGCGCTTCATTTTGCTGTCCTTGCTGAGAAGTCCATGGGCAACCACAAAGAGCCTGATGGGGAAGAATGTGAGCTTTGGAAGAAAATGCACATGCTAAAGGGTTTGTTTCCTCTCCTGTGAAACAGGGTGCTTTGCAAAACCTTCTTCAATGTGTCTGGGAGGGCAAAAGGAGGCAATACATAGAATGTGCTTTGCACTGTACCTGGCACATGTAAATACTCAAAAGCATACAACTCGGCTACTAATGTTAACTTCATCACCATCAGCGACCTTCTTTGTTTGCTTATTGCTTTTGCATCCCCAGAGGTTCGCTTGGCCCAACATTCATCAGGCCCGCTATAAACACCCCTTTGACTTTAGATCCTGCCAACTGCTGACTCAGCCTTTGAATGTCCAAGTTTAGATGCCCAGAAAAGAGCGGAGCTGGCCAGCCAAGCGTCGATGTCTCAGGTCACAAGATTGCCTCTGCATGGACCACCTTTCTGGAATCATCCTTGATCTTGATCTAGGTCCCTAGGATGGAGAGAAGGAAGCTTTCTGCACCCAGGGGCTGGAGCCACTTAATTCCCCTAAAAGAGAGTGAGGAGGGCCAGGCCCTGAAATAGGCACAGCCCTGAGGTCTAATCAGGCAGAAGGTCCATCAGGAAATGAAAGAGCAGAGGACAAAGCCCTGAGGTCTTCTGCATTATCCTCTCTTTAAAGAGACACTCAGGTATGAGGTCTTAAGTCAATCAAATGAGGCATACGGGGCTCGATATCCCAACCCCTGCAACCTTTGCCCGGGAATCCTGTCACTCAGGAATGCTAGCCAGTCCTGGCTATTTGCCAGCCATGGAAATTAGCACCAGCCACTGGTCCCACCCTGCAGAAGAGCGGTCAACCCTCCAAGAAATCCCTTTGGAATCAAGTCTGTAGGTACAGCCCAGGGACTGTGGAAGCTTTTGTTTGTTCCCCCATCTGCAAACTCAGGCTGCCAAAACATATTGGGAGTATAATGAGAAATAACGGAATCAAAATAATGTAAAGGAAATAAGTGCTGAAGAGTATAATCAACATCCTCTCCGCATAGATTTCCTGCCAGGGAGACGGGAGCAAAGGGAATGTTTTACCCCTGGGGCCCAGACAGTGGTCCTGGAAAGGAGAAAAAAAAAATAACTTCCTGGAAGAGAGTCTTTTAATTGTTCTGTTAAGAGCGGGAGGCAGGAGCTGCCAAGGGCTGGAAGGAGTCCACCATGACTAGGGTGTCTCCATTTGCTCGGCTGTCGGGGAAGCAGAGAAACCCCCAGCCACAGGCCACGTGGCAGTGGATTCCCACAGGCATCTCTTGAGTTTGGCACCTAAGAGGTGTTCGAGCAACTTAGGGTTCTCACAGGCCAGAGGTGGGGGAGCTGTGGGGCAGCGAGGCGGACCTGGGGTTGGTCCAGCTGGGCTGCCGACTCAGCATGGCGGTGTGGGGTGCGTTTCAGGTTTGCTCTGTGTCTCACATTCCTCCTATCAAATTTGAATCCACCTTCATTTGTAAAAACTCATCAGTAAACATCTTAGGCATTGCTTTGGCTGACTAATGGCTTAAATAAGATAATATATTAAATAACAATATTTTATGAAATCTTAATAAAATTATAATTAAAATATGTAAGTAAATATAAATGTATACATAAAATTATATATAAATATATATAAATTAAAAATATTTAAGTAAAATTATAAGAAAAAGAAGATAATGTATGAAATCTTTTTTATCTGTATTCATCTTCTCTCCTGTTTCCTGGCTTTTGTGTCTCTCTCGCGCCCCCTCCCTCCCTCCCTCCCTCCTTCTCTCACCACTCCCTTTCCTCCTCCTCCTCTTCTCTCTTCTCTTTCTCCTCTCCTTTTCCTTCTTGTTTTCTCTTTCCTTCTCTCTCTCTCTGTCCCTCCCTCCTTCCTTCTCTCTCCTCTCCCCCCCCTTCTCCTGGAGCAAAGGGAATGTTTATCTCCTTCCTTCTCTCTCTCTCTACTTCCTTCTCTCCTCCTCCTCCTCCGCCTTTATTTTCTGTCTCCTCTCCCCTCCTTTCTTGTTCTTTCTTTCTCCTCTCTCTTTCCTTTACTCTCTCCCCCCACTTCCCTTTCTCCTCTCCTTTTTCCTCTCTTCTTTTTCTTCTCCTCTTTCCTCTCCTTCTTCCTCTCGCTCTCCTTCTTTCTCTTTTCTTTCTCTCCACCTCCTTTCTCTTCTCCGCTCTTCTCTGTCCTCCTCCTCTTCATCCTTCTCTCTCTGTTTCCTCTCTCCCCCTCCTTCCCTCTCTCCTCTCCTGCTCGACTCTCCCTTTCCTCCTCCTTGTCCTCCCCACTCTTCTCCTCCTCCTCCTCTCTCTCCCTCCCTTTCTCCCATGCCTCATTCCTGGGAACCGGGGACACATTTGCTTTGCCACCAGCCCCTCCAGTAGCAGATGATCCGCTTTGGTAAGGAGGACAGAAAGCTTGACGTAGCTGCTCTTCCATTGCATTCTTCCCCTCAGCCTTTACCAAGCCCCTACTGGAGGCGGATGCCTGCCTAGGTTTCAGCGTGGGGAGCTGACCTGGGGGGACCTGAGCTCATATCCAGGGTGCCCCCACTTTACTCTCTGCTCTACTGGTCTTCGTGGTCTAACCACGGATGTTTCTTCCAGTCTCCTATTTGAGAAGTCGGCCCCTCATTTTTACACTATTTCCTGCCAACTGTTTGTTATAATCTTAACTGCCACAAAATAAAGCCTTTCTACCTTAATAGAAATGGCAAGCAGCACTCCTTCGGGAGTCTATTGCGTCCCTGTGTTTGGGCCTCATATACCTCAGCTCTTTGCAAAAAGCTAGAGAGAAAAGCACCCCACCACCCCGCAAAATCTAACATAATAAAATAACCAAGTAATTGAACCTTCTTCTAAATAATCTCCATTGCTTATTAATGCTGCAAGCATACTTGAGAGCATGTCATTATGAATTCCATTGTATAGACGAGGGAACTGAGGTGCAGAGGTTGAACCATTTGCGCACAGTCTTAGAGCCCTGGGTTTCAGGGCTAGGATTGGAGCCCGAGTTGTCTGGTTCCAGAGGCTGTGTTCTGAGCAATGTACTGTGTTGATGGAACAAGATGCTTCCCTTCAATTAGCCCACAGATAACAGCAAGTTGTGGAGAGGCAATGGTGGACCCTGGCAGTGTGATGGAAGCCAGAGCAGTCATCAGGAAAATAGACTTCTGTCCCGAAATAAATCCAGTACTGGAGAGCTGAGAGACAGTGGCCCAGAAATCTGCTGATACGCATCTCAGGGCAAGCAGATGGCCTTTGAAAGACAGCATGGTCTAACCCCCAGGTGTGAGCAAACCCTCTCCCAGCAGAAAAGGCCCCACGGAAGCATGCTCCAACTCAGACCAGCCCCGTGGCCTGGTTATCAGATTATCATACAGAACAAGGACAATTAATTTCTCCACCCCCTCTTATCTCTCAGATCTCACAAGCCGTTTCTAAGTTTAGTTTCTGGTTCCCAGTTCCTGCGCCCTGGTAGCTCCATAGCAAGAGTTCAGAAATCTCTAATTCAGAGTGCTAAATGCACACTCTGAGGCTGAATGCACCTCCAAGCTGGGTTTTTCATGATTGGTTTTCAGAGCAGTCTCTTCCGTGATGTGTAATTGTTAGCAGTTGTAAAAAGATAACTCACATTTTTAAAAGCTTAAAGCTTGCTCTGTGCAGATAAAAACTGTGACAAATTATGTTCCGAAAAATCATAAAAGTAGAGAGAGAGATGTTAATAACCAAAGGTGGCGTTTCATTTAGAGGTCAGCCAGAGCTATTAAAGTGGTCAAGAATTTCAAGCTTTGGCAGGAGTGATTTGACCATATCACTTATCTCCTGCAGCCCATGCCTAAGCATCTCTCTCTCGGTAAAAAAATAAATAAATAAATAAAAACTAATCCACAGACAGTAATATGGGAGGTCGGGGTAACTGGGGAGAAAAGCAGTATTGCCAAAATAAACCCGGCTTTCAAGGAGAGCCGTTCAGATTCACAAAGGCCATTTGGAGTGCTTCAGCTCCTACGACGTCACCCCCAGACTGGGGGATACACTGACCCACACCATCACCAACACACATGTTCAGGCACATACGCACAGACGTTCACACATGCCATGTGAAGATTTTTCTGGAAAAAGATAAGAAAAATGATCAAGGGATTAGGATTTGATGACAAACATGACAGACAAGTGTGGGAAGGGCCGTCCTGTTTTCCCAAAGTTAAAAAAGAAAAACGTTGTACTCCTTTAGCCAGGACAGAAACAAATCTGCAAACCTAAAAGAAGACTCATCTTCAGCCAATGGGAGAGACTCCAGGGCTTTTGCAGCCCCACAGAGGTGAGGAAGGAGTTGAGTGGGGTCTAACCTTTGGCTGTTTTGAAAATAAGAGGCTCAGAAGCAGTTGACTGAGTCTGTTCAAATGTTTGCCACCTACCCCTCACCCCACCTGCCACACCCACAACCAGACAAATGCTACTGTCTCAGATGGGATCAATTTTCTGCAGTGAATTATTGTTTCTAGAATAGTTTCATATTTCACACCCTGGAAACAAGTCATAAGGGTGTCCTTATAGGACAGTAGTAAGACCAGGTAATAAAACCAGTCTCAATCATGGCACTTGGGAAAAGCATGAACTGCAAGTCAAGCTAGCTGAATTCCAGCTTTATGATTACTTAGTTGGGTACTACTGAGCAAGTCACTTCACTTCTCTGGGCCTCAGTTTTTTCACTTGTGAAATGGACATGAGAATGTACATAAAAGACGCTGATACAGTGGTATTAACATAGACCCTGTATCACTCCATGCTTTTTCTTCAAGATCATCTAAACTTTCTTGTATATTTTTGTGTCCTATAGAGATCAGTAAATGTCAGTCATTTTTGAAATGACTTAATATTTTTAGGCCATTTTATTGGCTTTTATTTCTTAGGAAGAGATAAGGAAAAACAAAGGCTTGTGGACAGAGAGAGAGAGAACAGTGCTCTTGATAAGCAGATGGTCCAGAGTTGCTTGTTTTTAATACAGTTAATACATACCCAAGAAAAAAGAAAAAGAAAATAGCAAAATGACCTCTGTGTGTTGAAGAACGTATCCTTTGGGCTGCATATAGTGGCAGAAACATTTGCTCTAAGAATCCTCACTTGCAGACAATGTCCTATGGTAGGAAATCCATCTAAAAGCAGACATTTGGCTTTTTAAACATCTACATGATTTAGTTTTACTATATTTTAGAAATCTTAAGAGTCCAGAAATATGAACTTTCTACAAAGGTTATAAAACACATGCTGTTTATCCACAGACCATACCAGCACACATAACCCAGACAAATGGATGTAGCCAAGTTTTAATGCATTATAAATAAGCATAACTGTGCATCTATTTATTTTAACTCTTCATAGATCTTGCATACCACTTAAGCATTGAGAAAGGAGAAATAACTGAAACCAGGAGAGTAGACACTGTAAATTAGCACTGAGTCCAAAATGAACTCTAAAGAAAACTCAGTGGAAGGTTTAAGACAGGAATCTCACCACAGGTACAAGCTCACTGTGTTTTTCCCCATTCACAGAGAACTTATTCCTATTATTTATTTATAACCTACTGTGAACTCAGTTAACTGTGCTGGGGAGTCATTGAATAAAACTGTTGCCCTCAATGAGTTTAATTAATAAAAAATGAATTTATTGATTGGAATCCTCACTTGATGAAGTTAGTCTTTTCTAATTCTTTAATTTTATTGTAAGTATATGGTGTTATTTAGGTTACCAAAATTACTTGAAAGTAGCACTTACTGGAAATGAATCTCAGATATTCTTGATATAAACATTACAACTGCAATTTGTTCCTTTTATCCTATTTCAACATACTCCCCTACTCTGAGGTCTAGGCAGATACAGGTGATCAGTAAGTACCCATTATTACATCCTTGTAATAAAGAGCCTCAGAATGGAGAGCACTGGTCACCATTGCCTTACCCAACAAGCATTGACTATTCATGTAGAATGATGAACCAAACTTAGAGTAATACCAAGGTGGCACTAATAACTTCCCACTGAGACTCATGCTTTGACCTGGTGGTTTTTTTCTCCTTTAGTCGTGGATGTTGGGATCTTAAGGATGGATTCCCATCTAGCTAGTAAGGATATAAATAGATATCAAAAACAGAACCTCCCTAGGCCCTTTGTGCATTAAAATGACTTTTTAATCTCTTAGACATGCTGATGGAGAGGGTTAAAAGAGCAGAGATGGGATGAACAACCAAATGCAAATGCTTAGCAGCATGCAGGCCTCGTTCATGGAGGGCACCATTGTTCAATAGGGCATAGAAAAAAGGGAGTTCTGCTACCACTGCATGCTGCTGCTAGCTTCTGAAAGATGTAGCGGAGGATTTGCTTACTTTAATGGAAGATAATAACAACAAAACCAAAAACACCAGGTGTGATGGTGTGGTGTGACTTTTTTGAGCAGACAGTTATTCTGGGAAAGTCTATATTGGAAGCCTTGGGGTATAAATTGTTAAGCAACTCAATGGCTGAATGTTTAACCAACTCTAAAGCTAGGCGAGCTTTTTTTTTTTCTTTTTTTTTTTGAAACAGAGTTTCGCTCTTGTTACCCAGGCTGGAGTGCAATGGCACAAACTCAGCTCACCGCAACCTCTGCCTCCTGGGTTCAAGCAATTCTCCTGCCTCAGCCTCCTGAGTAGCTGGGACTGCAGGCTGCACCACCATGTCTAGCTGATTTTTTTTGTATTTTTAGTAGAGACGGGGTTTCACCATGTTGCCCAGGATGGTCTCGATCTCTCGACCTCATGATCCACACCCCTCGACCCCCCAAAGTTCTGGGATCATAGGTGTGAGCACTACACTAGTAAAAACCCACTAGGTGAGCTTTTACAGCAGTTAATGTAAGATTTCAAAGAAGTGCCTCAGTTTCCTCTTTAATGCAATGCGGTTTGAAATATCAACCAAATTGGGCTCTGAGAATAACATAATCATCTCTCTGGTTGAAACCCTGTCCTCTTTTGGTTCTGAAGATGGCTTGTGGCTTGTCCATTGGGTCTCACCCTCTCTCACCTTATCAGAGGCATCCATGACCTCATCACTGAGTCTGTCCTGCTCATCATTTTGTTTCCTATCCCTACTCCTTTACATCATCACGATTTACAATCTGTGATAAAATATCTTAGGTCTTATAAATAATACATGTGTATATAATCATATACGGGAGTCCCCATCCACCGGGTCATGGACTGCTACTGGTTAATGGCCTGTTGTGAACCAGGCCGCACAGCAGGAGGTGAGCTGTGGGTGGGCGAGCAAAGCTTCATCTGTGTTTACAACCGCTCCCCATCACTCATATTTCCTCCTGAGCTCTGCCTCCTGTCAGATCGGCCACAGAATTAGATTCTCATAGGAGCATGAACCCTACTGTGAACTGTCCATGTGAGGGATCTCAGTTTCGTACTCCTTATGAGAATCTAATGCCTGATGATCTGTCAGTGTCTCCCACCACCCCGGGATGGAACCATCTAGTTGCAGGAAAACAAGTTCAAGCCTCCTACTGAGTCTACATTATGGCGAGTTGTATCATTGTTTTATTATGTATTATAGTATAATAGTAATAGAAATAAAGTGCATGATAAATGTAATGTGCTTGAATCATCCCAAAACCATGCCCTCAACAACCCACGGAAAAATTGTCTTCCATGAAACTGGTTCCTGGTGCCAAAAAGGTTGGGATAGCTGATTATACACCTATTTATCTACTTTGATTGTTTTCTTTCTTCTCCTCTTAAGCTCTAAGCTCTGAGGACAGGCTCATGGTTTCCATCCCTCAGAGTCTAAGAAAGTGCCAGGTACCTAGTAGGTGATCAGGAAATAGCTATAAAGTAATTTTTTTTTTTTTTTGAGACAGAGTCTGGCTCCATTGCCTAGGCTGGAGTGCAGTGGCATGATATTGGCTCATTACAACCTCCAACCTCCAGACACAGATTCAAACAATTCTCCTGCCTCAGCCTCTCTAGTGGCTGGGATTACAGGCATGTGCCACCACACCCTGCTAATGTTTGTATTTTTAGTAGAGACAGGGTTTCACCGTGTTGCCAGGCTGGTCTTGAACTCCTGACTGTAAGTGATCCACCTGTCTTAGCCTCCCAAAGTGCTGGGATTACAGGCATGAGCAACCATGCCTGGCCAGGAAACAGCATTAAGTAAATTAACAAACTTTTAAAAACCAAATTAAGAACACAATGTGTAAAGTGTAACCTTATCATTCAAAGCCACAAGTAGACACATGCTTGCTTATGTTAAAAGGGAAGGTTTAGACTTTTTAATTTCACTTTGAACCCTTTCCTTATATTTTTTCTTTCACAGAGAACAGGCAGAGTTTAAAATGGAAAAAAAGTAGCATAATTTTATGCATAAAAAATGAAGTGAATTTTAAACCCTCACTCGGGCAGAGCCAAAATTCATATTAGAATTGGCAGTCTGTTAATCACTATTCTCAGTGTAATCCAGTGAGAAACTCTGTTCCCTTTATAAGTTAAATTGATTCATACATATTGGCAAGTTAGCTATTTCCCTCAAAGGGAGCTGAAATTATTTGGGCTGTATATTAACATCTTATTATCCTTTTTATGAACAGGTGACATGATCATTATTTCATCTCAGTATGTTTATTAGTGTAAATCATTTTAAATAAAGACATTGAAAAAAAATCCACATATGTCTAGCAATCTCTCTAGGCAGATACATGCAAAAGTCTCCAACCTATGGGTATGGCAATTCTCCAAAGACCTTTCCTGATCCTGTCTCCAAGATGTGTTCCCAGCAATCCACAGGCAGACCTCATTGTTCAAATGTGGTCTTAGCGTCTTCTTCAAATATTTCCTCTGCCCTGGTGCATAAGGTGCAATTAGCCTTAGAATTTTGGTTGCATAAGCTAACATCATTGACAAACAACTGGTCAACTCGGGGAAGACAGTAGTCGCGTAACTCCTGAATCTTCACTTCTCCAAGGTGAGCATTCTCACTTTATGGCGCTATCTCGGCTCACTGCACCCTCTGCCTCCTGGGCTCAGGTGAACTCTCCTGCCTCAGCCTCCTGAGTAGCTGGGATTACAGATGTCCACCACTGTGCCTAGCTAATTTGTTGTATTTTTAGTAGAGATGGGGTTTCACCATGTTGGCCAGGCTGGTCTCGAACTTTTGACCTCAGATGATCCAACCTACTCAGCCTCCCAAAGTGGTGAGATTACAGGCATAGCCACCACCCCCAACCATCACTTTTTTCAAATAATGCTGAAATAGAATACTTTCCTGACTCCTCCCTGTTCTAGGCACCCTCATCTCAATTGTACAGCCCAGGAGGAGCCCCCTTGCCCTTGATCTGAACCTAAATTGGGTGAAGATTTGGTAACATCATACGTCATTTTGCTGTCTTATGCTCAGGGCCAACCCATACCCTTGGGACTTTTTCACAAGTGGCTTTTCAGGCAGGACTTTATCTTATTCTTTTGAGGGAAGAAGTTTGCAGTCTAATACAGGACTTGACAAATGTATTAAATAGATTTCATCTTGATGACTAATTCATCCTTTTAAACTATCTTTTTGAATTCTGATAGCTTTCTCACTTTTCTCATACCAACTGTAGGTTTAATGAGCACATCTGTAAGTCCTCTGAGAGCATCAAAATAATAATACAGGGTGCTGTGATACCTACAGCAACTTCTCTTGAACTCAAAAAATAATAAAAATAATACAAGAAGCCTCCTTGAACAAGGTTAAGTAGCTACAAGTCTGCTGATGATGGAGGCGTGGCATCCCATGCCTTCTTGAGATTGAAGCATACTTGTACTTCCATGCCTGCATGTTCCTGAGATACTAGATTTCCCCTTTGCCTTTCGAAAACCAACTTGTTAAGAATCCATTCTTAAATTGTGCCAATATAAAGTTTACCATCATATAGATTCTGAAACCTGTCCTTCATTTTTTTTTAAACCAAGACATTTACAAATCTGCTTTTCTTTCTTTATTTCCTTCCTGATTTCTTGAGTTTTCCCCTGTGAATCTTTTCATGATGCCAGGATACTGTTTATCTGGATACATGAAGTTGAACCATCGGAACCATCATTTAAACTGATTAGATTGTTTCTTCATCTCTTGTCCTCACCCTGCCCCCACTCCAATCCAGGGTTTCAATTGCAGCGTAAGTACCCCTTCCAGTCTGAATATTTCTTTCTAGTTCAAGACTAAAGAAAATGTCAGTATCGCCAGTGGTTCAGATTTCTCTGGTGGCATTTTGTCGCATACCACAAAAATGATCTATTTAGTCATTATCTATTCTTCTTCCCTATTTATGGATGAAGCAACTAAAATGGTATACATGCTGTGTAGTAAAGACTTAGTAAATATTGAATGAATGAATGAATGAATGCTAGAGCACAGATCTGGGCTTGAAAGGCCAAATTTCATCCCATTAGTACTATTTTGCAAAGCGTTCCCACTCTCCCTCACCTGCTTACTTCTGTCACCAAATGCATGCACTAGAGCAGTTCTTTTCTTCCTCTCTATCTTGCTCCAAACATCAACATAAATGCACCATTTTAGGAACAAATGCACATTTTTATTTTCTTCAGCCTAAGATTTTTCTGAGGTATGATGCTTAGACCAACAAAAGGTCAAATGCTGCTTCTAGACATATTACTAGTGTTTAGAGATGGAGGAAGCAGTGGAATGGATAATTTCAGTTTTTAAAAAACAATATTACCACTTTGTCATCAATAGCAGAGTTCAGGGTTGATCATGTGTGCCAGTCTCTACTGTACATTATTTGTATAGGGTGTGACTAAATTTAATTTCAAATTTAAATTAGTTAAAATTAGCACAGTTAAAAATTCAGTTCCTCAGTTGCAATTGTCACATTTCAAGTGCTCATTAGCCATATGTGTCCAGGGGTTACCATACTGGGCAGCCCAGCTAGGGAACTTCTCCATCCTTGTAGAAAGTTCTATGGGGCAGATCTGATACAAAATCTATGCATATGTATTGTCCATTAAATCAGTCAAAAGATCAGAAGGAAGAGAATTTTAGTTTTGCATGGTGGTTGTTTTGAATTTCCCTAGTAGGATTAGAGAGTAATTTAGCAGGTAAAATTCCTAGATGAGCTAGAAGAAAAATGATTGAGTTGTGTCTAAAGAAAATGAAAACCCTCTGACACGTTGATATTCTAGGCTGGCGACTTTGCTTGTGGCATTTTGGAACAAGATTCAGAATCAGGAAAGTGTCACCTAAGTTGAAAGCTCCCCAGTAAGAAATGTCTCAGTTTGACCTCAAGTAAGTGGAAGAGACAGGGGAAAGGAAAGAGGAACAGCGGAGGATGTCTCAGTGATAAATGGTACCCTGTCATATCACATTTGACGTCTTAACAGGAAAAGGGGGCTGTTGAGCCAGATGTGGGTTAAGCGGGGAAGTTCAGACCTTTCTCTCGTCTTCATTTTGTTTTTCAAGGCTCAGGTTGAGTTCAAGAGCTCTGAGTTCAATCACAGCATATCCACTCTGTGGAGTAACAAGCCAATCAGGGCTGATGTGTTCTCCAAGGCAACCTCTGTCTTTGTCAAAGCAAAATGATTGCAGGCTTCCAGCCTGTTGAGAAATAGTGGAACCGAGACAGAATCTCTCCAAGAGAAGCCTGCCATTAACAACCACGTGGTTCACACTGTAACCACGAAAGTGGAACGTGGGCCCCCAGATGGAGTGACAGCCACTGAATACCTGCTGACCCTCCCAGGGCCAGGAATGGGGGGAGTCCCATCTAGCAGAGTCTAGGGCTCTAATCTTCATAGGTTGTTTCCCCAGAATAAACACCAAGGAGAACCCCAGCGCTCTTACTTTTAGGCATCCTCATTAGCCAGTTAGTTGCTTCTCTCTAGAGTTCATTTTTTTCTCCCTTCTATTTTCCCAGGGTAACTTCCACATCACAAACACACTTATCGGGGCTTCACATCAGCCTTAAAGATTCAGAGTATGGATCTGTTTTCCAGACTGACCGTCTGACTGTCTGACCTACGGTTGTTCACTCTCACAGAAATGCATAATGTGACCCTTGTTAAAACCACAATTAGTCTAAACCCTTTACAGGAAATATCGGTTTGGTAAGAGGAGAGATACTGTTAATAGGAAGTCACATGATTTGTAGGGAGAGCAGGCACACGCAGTTGAATGTACATAATTTCTACTTGCCATTGATCTCTAGCTGCAGCTGCTGGCTGATGAATGCAAAGGTTAGCGTGCACATGTGCCATTCATTCTATTCAGGGAGGCCAGAGCAAAGGTACCCCTGCTAGCCCTTCAGGTCAGAAGACTACCAGGATTGCAGCTCTGATTGCAGGTATGGGAGGCTTTGGGGAGAGATTTCATTCCCAGATACTTCCAATCATATTTCAGCTGAAATGATTGCCAGTCTAAAGGCTACCCCTGGCCATCCCAGATTTGGCAGACAACTTCAGATGTGCCCCCACGGAAGTCACCCCACAGACAATTAAAGATTCAGAGTAATACAAAAGCTGCAGGGCCAATGGCTGGTAGGTGCATACCTTTGGACTGGAATTGATGTGTTCTGCCATTTATTATTCTAGCTCCATGGCCTCAGTCTTCCCATCTGTATAACAGAGCTGATGCTATGAAGAGCAAATTCGGTAGCAGTGGTACTACTGATCATTGTCAGAGAGGGTATATTGAGCCTTTATTCAGTTCCAGGCACACTACTAAAGATGCATGCATAACAAACCATGCCAATGCAAAGTATATATCAGAGCAGTTAATGCAAAGATGAGAAATTAACTAGGCAGGTAACTGTGAGAAAATTACTTAATCCTTCTGAGTTTTCACTTTTCCTCTGTAAAATAAAGTGATACTGGAAGAATTGAATAAGCTAATGGTTAGCATGATTCCTGGACCTAAGAAGCATTCAGCACATGCTACTACCATTGTTAATTATTATTGTTGTAGTTATCGTCCCCCTGGATACAACTGCCCTTGAGGTAGGTGGTATTATTTTGTGTTATATATGAAGAAGCTGAGGATTTATAGTAAACAAGCAGCTATTCTTTTTTTTTTTTTTTTTAAGATGGAGTCTCTGTTGCCAAGCTGGAGTGTAGTGGACAATCTCGGCTCGCTACAACCTCCACCTCCCGGGTTCAAGTAAATCTGCTGCCTCAGCCTCTTGAGTAGCTGGGACTACAGGTGCCCACCACCACGCCCAGCTAATTTTTGTATTTTTAATAGAGACAGGATTTCCCCATGTTGGCCAGGATGGCCTCGATCTCTTGATCTAGTGATCTGCCTGCCTCAGCCTCCCAAAGTGCTAGTCTGATTACAGGCATTAGCCACCGTGCCCACCCTGCAGCTATTCTATGAGTATATATCACTTAGAATCTCAAATGAAGGTCTATCGGAAAAACCCAAATTGCATTTAGCCAATGTGAAACTGAGATTTTTGAAAGGTGGTAGCCATGACTAAACACAATGATTAAATAGTGAGAAAATAAAGCGTTGAGTTGGTCCAAAGAGATATACATTTAGAAAGTACTGTACACATTTAGGGGTTCCATGGCAAACCTGCTGTTTGCCTGAGAAGGGAGTGTGCGTGTTCCCTGGATCTGCGAGCAGAACCGTGTCTTATTTTTCTTTTGACTTTCCCAAAAATCTGAGGGATTTCATGAGCTGCTCCATTATGGACTCGGAGAAACTCTGTGTCCCAGGGAGGTGTCTGAGCTCAAACAAGCTTGACTCTTCTCATTCGCTGGGTCCTCTCTGAGGCATCTTCTAGCTGATAGTACAAAAGCCTCCTCAAGCCCAGAGATGTACAGCTTGGAGCAGCTGTTGTTGAGCTATAGCTGTGTCCATCATACACACTGAAACCCAAGAAGACTGCCCTTCTTTGCATCACCCTCCCTCTCCTCAAAAAGTGAAGCAGAAAGACCAAGCCTCAGCCCCTGGGATGGCTTTGTTTCACTTATTCAAAGTGACCTGTTCCTTAAGCCCAAGAGAAATAATTTACTTAGTAAAAAGATGCTACCTCTTGATAAAGTTTAAAGCCAGAGAAATTTTAACAGTTTCACATAGGATGACCTGACTTGAGGTAGTCTGCTTATATTTAAAATAATTCCTGCTAGTTGTGTGTGTGTGTACGTGTGTTTGTGTGCACGCACACACGCATTTCTACCAGATCAAGAGCAATACCACTTCTGCTCCTATATCCTCTGACCCTGCCCAGATCTTAGAAATACTTTTACACGGCCATTCCACATTGGCAACTCTGCATACATGCAACAACAAAACTCATCTGCACACCGGACTGTCATACCCTAAAAGAGGGCTGGCACACCCAAGCCAACATGCCGGTGCTTCCATTTCCACATCATGACAGGCATTACTAATGGATCAGGACACACAGAGTTCTTCTCAACACAGTTCTCTAGGCAGACACAACCACTCTATTAGAGTTGACAGGCAAGATGAGAGCTGTTTACCTTTACCAAAAGGGAGAACATTTTTGTGCCAGCATCTGTGGTTCAGAGATCTTACCCTAATGATCTTAAAATCACTGCCAATAGTTCCAGTTTGTCACAAGTTGACTCTTGATCTTGAAAAAGCTTATGCTTTCTGGCAAAGGGAAACGTTTATTCAATGAGACAAAAGCAGAATAATGGTCCTGAAAGTCCCACTTTAATTTTACTCTAATCCAAATTAAAACAGGTATCGATATTTATAAATAGCACCTAAAAACGTATACCAGTTGATCCCATAACTTCATTTCTGAGACTCGAAGCTGAAGAAATCATGTTAATTCAAGAAATTTCTTGTAAGAAAAAGCTGTTCATTTTGTCAGTATTTATAATGCCAATAACAGTAATCTAAATGCCCAACGAGAAGAAAAGAGATACATTATTAGCATATACTCACCTGACTTACTATTATGCAGTAATTGAAATCATGTGGTTTTAAGATAGAGACATTTCAAAAACATAAACACACTTGGAAGATATGAATAAATATTTACAGTGGTCATCTCCAAATGGTCAGATTATGGATAAACATTTATTCTCTCATTCTACTCATCAGTATCTATTTTTAATAATGTGTGATTATTTTTTATTAAAATTGTTATTGCAGTGTAACATATAACATACAGAAAAATGCTCAAATCATAAATAAGCAATTTGATAAATGTTAATAGTGTGAATGCACCTTCCAAGCCCCAGATCAAGAAGCACAGCAGCTTCATTTTGCCAAACTTGGTTTTAGTTTTTAGAATAATAGAATCCAAAATGAATTAACTTTTTAAATTGGTTTCTTTTTTCTGTCAATATCATGCTTTTGAAATTCATCAGTGCTGCTGTATAGTAAGTCACTGGCATTGCTGTATAGTATTCCATTTTGTGATTATAACATTGTTTACCTGATGGGTTTTTCTGTTTGGAGGCTGTTTCAGTTGCCTTACCGCTGCAATGTTCTTGTATGTGACTTTAGACAAACACGTGAGTGTTTCTCTATGGGGGCTTATATCTAGGGGTGGAATCCCTGGGTCATAGTGTGATAACTTTTGCAATTAAAAAATACATAAAATTTTAAAATAATAAAACTCCATTTATTAAAGGGAAACACAGAGATGACTGAAGAAAAACAAAGAACATTCAAGAAATTCAGATTATGATAGAAGCAACTTATTTTTGTGTAACAATATTAAGAAAACTTAGAATAAAATTAAAACAAGTAAACATAGAAAAAATAAAACCAACTAAACTCATAAAACTAAAATTAGATCCTTAATATATAGGGAGAATTAACATTATCTTTTTCTGGTGGTTTTTTTTTTTTTTTTTGCTTTTTTTCCTCATCAAAAACTACTTAGAATAATTGTTGCCTCACCATTCTCCCAGGTAATATCAGTATTTTGAAAGAAGTCTGTTGATGAGTTTCTCAAGGTACAGAAAATGAACTGTAAGGTTGATTTGTTTTCCATTGTGAAGGCTTCTCCTCATCTCGACTCCAGTGTGGTGTTTGACATGTTCTGATTCTCTCCATGTTTACATAATCACTTAGGAAGTCCTTTATTCTCCACCGTGATGGTGTGCTTCCCAGGTTCAGAAGCTAGAAACCACAAGGGAATGAACTGGGATTTGCCAAAATGCAGCAGAGAAAGGGATGAATATTTTACTGGGTGTAAACTACAGCAGATTTTTGTCTGTGAACTTCAGTGACTCCATGTGTGATGTGATGCTAATAATACCTTTTTGACTAGGTTGTCTGAGTCAGGTGCCCAGGGCAGTGCCTGGGATGTACATTAAATGACAGCTATCATTATCATCTTCATCGTCATTATTACGTTATCATTAATATATTATCATCTTCATCATCACCATCACCATCATCATTACCATTATCATTAATATATCATCATCGCCACCATCATAAGCTTCATCATGACCATGCCCTCTGGGTAAGAACATCAAGAACAAGTCAGTGTGGAATCAGTAGCTCTCTCTTATGGGAAATGAGATCTGTCTGTGAACTATCTGGCCATCTGAGATGTGCATGATGAAGAACAAGAATGTGGAGCTTTAGGAGAGGAGGAGGGATTCTCTTTTATTAACCAGACAGAATCAATGTCTTGAACCCTCTTATGTAGGCAGCACTCTAAAGATCCCTCCCTGTGAATCACAGGAAATCTTCTATTCAACTTGAGGCATCAAACCTCTCTTGCCAAAAGAGATTGATTCTTCTGAAAATACTCATCCACTATTTACGCTGGATCCATGATTCCTTTACCTTGTGTAGTCATTCATTCATTCATCTCTCCATTCTGCAAATGATCACCAAGAGCTTACTCCATCTCAGGTCCATGTTATAAACTAAGAGTAAGAAGATAATCCTGGTCATAGAGGAACTAACACTTTATGCACAAGTGTGGACGTAGGTGAGCTTGTGTATACAACACCATACGCACACATGCAAACTAAGTCAGTCCTTTAGAAGGTGATCCTATATCAAGTTCATTTTGCTACCCCACCCGGACTGTCTAACATATCTTGTCTGTCTGGTCTGTTTGGACTCTGTTTTCTGAATGAATGAAACACTGTAAAAGACAAAGTCAGAGAGGGAAGAAAGAGAGAAAATAAATTACCTCTTCCCACTTCCCATACCACTCAGCTTGCTCATTTCTCTATGAGACCCGTCACTCTCTTCCCCCTAGAATTCTGTCCTTGGTTACACACCTGTCTCCCCTGGGAGATTGCAAGCAGCCTTATATCCCCAGTGCCTTTATTGTGGCTGTCCTATAATAGCCTCATCAATAAATTCTTGCTGAATGGATGCTTTATAACTTGGAAATATTACCAGGTATCACTGGAAAAGGATACAAAAAAAGGAGTTCTTGTAAGAACTATGTAAGATGAAGAAATGAGGCCATTGTGTTGCAGCAATTGCAGCAATCCAGGAGAGAAACGTAGGGGAGGGAACAAAAGCAGAGATGAAGCTTGGAGAAGAAAGAGCAAATGGCAGGGAGGCTGGGAGGAAAATTCTACAGAGCTCTTTGACCAGTTGGCTGTAGAAGGTGAGAGAAGAGGGAACAGCCAAGAATAACCCTGAGATTCTGAGCTCGGGCAACTGAGAGGAAAATGGTACAATTCATTCCAACGGGTTTATGCAGGAAAGACTTGATGACAATTGGTAGAAAAAGAACTCTCAAAGACACAGATGGGGGCACAAGTTAAATAAGCACCAACTGGGATTGCCTTTGGGCCAAAGACCACAGGGCATCTTCTACACTTTGTGTGTGTGTGTGTGTGTGTGTGTGTGTGTGTGTGTGTGTGTGTGCACGCTTCATGTGTTTTTACTGACAAGGCAGAGGACACTGGGGATTTTATTCCTGGGTCACACCAATGAGGTTAATAAAATAAGTCATCCCAACTCTCAGGATCATGAGGATTAACCTAATTCTCTTGCTGTTTTGGACAATGTTTTTGTATTTATTAATTTACCCAGTTATTTATTTGTTCCCATCTTAGTCTATTTTATGTTGCATATAGCAGGACACCTGAAACAGGGTAATTTATTTTAAAAGGAATTTATTTCTTACAGTTATGAAGTCTGAGAAGTCCAAGGTCAAGGGACTGCATCTGGCGAGGGCCTTCTTGCTTCTGGGACTTCTCTGTAGAGTCTGGGGCAGCTCAGGGCATCACATGATGAAGGGGCTAAATGTGCTAGTTCAGGTCTCTCTTCCTCTTATAAAGCTACCAGGCCAGGCACGGTGGCTCACACCTATAATCCCAGCATTGGGAGGCTGAGGCAGGTGAATCACCTGAGGTCGGGAGTTCTAGGCCAGCCTGGCCAACATGGTGAAACCCCATCTCTACTAAAAATACAAAAATTACCCAGGTATGGTGGCACACGCCTGTAATCCCAGCTGCTCAGGAGGCTGAGGCAGGAGAATCGCTTCAACCCAGGAGAGAGAGGGAGGTTGCAGTGAGCTGAGATCACTTCACTGCGCTCCAGCCTGGGTGACAGAGCGAGACTCCATCTCAAAGAAACAAACAAACAAAAAGCTACCAGCCCCATTCCCATGGTAACCCATTAATCCATGAATGAGTTAATTCATCTAAGAGTACAGAACCCTCTTGACCCAATCACCACTTAAAGGTCCCACCCGTAAATCCTACCACACTGGGGATTAAGCTTCCTTACGAGTTTTGGAGAGGACATTCAAACCATAGCAGTTCCCTATGCTACTAGGTGCTGTTAAGGTAATGGTGAGGGAAAAGAGATGCAAATCCTACCCTTACAGAGTTTATAAGAAGGGCTAGAGATACCTATAATCACTCCTATTGTTTCAGAACAGCTAACATGAAAAGAACAGAGGGGAGGCAACCAAAGTCCTACATATATTTTACAGGAAATGCCTGGAGATGCTATAGAGAGAAGGACTCTTTAGCAGAGACCTAGATACTTAGGAGATAACAAAGGGAGCTAAGAGGGCAGGAAAGAATGTTCTAGAAAGAAGCAAACGTTACAAAGATTCTAGAAAGAATGTTCTAGAAAGAGGCTGAAGGTCCTGCCGTTGGTGGGACATAGGAGAGTGTGAGTGTCTGAAAGGAAAGTCAGTGGGTCTGGAGCTGAGAGGGTGCCAGGCAGGAGAAGCCAGTGGGGGAGGTTGGAGGTGAAACAGATAGGCTTTTGTAAAAAAAAAAACTACTAGGCCATGTAAAGTATCACAGAACCCACTGGAGAGAGTGAATCACAGCTCCTGAGGTCAAACATGAAATTTCTCAATAACTCTGATTCAGACAGATGCAGCCTGCCGGGGGCTCGCCCGCCAGACCGCAGCCTGCTTTGTTGAAGTGGATTCTAAGATGCCCCAGTAGGTCACCACGGCTAAGACATTACAGCGTCTCTCCTAGGTTTTTCCAGTCTGATGTAATCTTTCTGAAGACTGGCAGCAGTTGCAAGAAAACTGTTTCAGATATCTATTAATATTTTAACAGGCTTTTAAGAAAATTTGGCGTTTTGTAGAGCTGCTCTCTGAGCAGACATATATCACAGTCCATGATAGACATTACACTTATCCCTATTCAGTGGGTATATTTCTCTTGTTTGGATTCATTTTTTAACATCTATTATTTTAAAAAATCTTTCTTGCCTATAGCTCCTAAGCTTGTTTGCTCTGAGCAAAAGTTCCCCCATGCTCACCCTCTGTTCAAGGAATGGCATGCTACTAATTCTGTGACCTGGGCTGGCAGAGATGACTGCTCTCAAATTAAACAAAAAACCACCTGGAACCCAGAGGCCAAAGCAGAATGTCTAGTAACAAGGAAATTATAGCTGCAAACTGGCCTTACACTTGAGGTAAAACAAAACACAACAAAACTCTCTCTTGTAACCAATATTTATTGAAACTTCACCATGTCCAGTGATTCCACATGGCTTACCTGTGTGCAATCTCATTTTTTTTTCATGGTCACACTTAAAGGTGAATGTTACTTATCCACATTTAACAGATGAGAAAAAGTGAAGCTTGGGAGAGTGAATAACCTACCAACAGGCAGAGCTTGAATTCCTCTCTGTCCGAGATCGGGATGTGTTCCACGTCCCCAGAGCCATATACTGGTTCTATGTTTCAATCTCTAAAGGGAAGCTGTTGACCTTTTAGAACATTCTAGTCTGAACAGTGGTGGGCCAAGCACAGGGGATTCCTGGGGAGCATGCTACTGGGGTAATTAGCACAGAGGAAGACCGGAGCTGAGGCCTGAATGATGAGGAGAAACCAACCAAAGGAAGGGGTTTTTAGGGAAAGGCATTTCACACAGAGGGAACAGCATATGTGAAGCCTCTGAGATGGAAAGAAAAAGCTTGGTTTGTGTTTGGAGCAGGAAGGAGTCCAGTGTGACTAGAAGGCAATGTGGAAGAACGAAGGGCAGTCAGGGGATGGATCAGGAGGGCCTTGTTACTCAGTCGAGAAAGTGGATGTCTTTCTGAGCAGGAGTGTGGCAAGGTGAAGATGAGCACATATTTCTAGACACACATCCCATTGAGAGGAGGCATCTGTGTCGCTCCCTCTTGAATCTGGGAGGCTCTCTGACTCCTTTGACCAGAACAATATGGCAGAGGTGATGCTAATCCAGTTTCCAATCTGACCTCAAGGGAGTGTCACCTTCCACTTCTTATTTTGAAATACTACTTCTGGGAGCCTCTGTGTAAGAAGATCAACTACCCTGAGACCATTATGTTGACGAGGCAACAGTTAACAATTCCATGTGAGCCCAGCCCTCCAGGCACTGCTACCAAAATACCAAAAAAAAAAAAATATATATATATATATATATATGAATAAACCCATCTTGGGCCCTCCAAACCAATCATCCACCAGCTGAGTAACCCTAAGTGTCTTCAGTCAATGCTGAGTGAAGCAAGAAAACCAGCCAGCTGAGCCATGCCTGAATTCTTGACCCACTAATTGAGAGCTACAATAAAATGGTTGTTCTTCTAAGCCACCAAGTCTTGAGGTGGATTGTTACATAGCAATAATACCCAGAACAAATGAGAAGCCACAGAAGATGTAGGGAAGGTGTGGCTCGGTGAATATGCTGAAGAAAGATAACCACGGTCACCACATAGACCCTGAATTATGAAGAGGGAGGGTGAGGGCAGGGGTGAAATTGGAAGATGAATTCTGGAGCTTATTTCAGTTATACAGGCGAGAGAATTAAGGGGTAATAACAGAGATGGAGAAAAGTAGTGGATCTGATACATGTTTTGGAAATAATAAAATCAACAATCAGAACTCACTGATGGATTACATATGAGACGAGCAAGTAGAAGGGATGGAGAATGACCTCTCTGTACCCTAGGATCCTGCAGAGGTGGCACAGCTTTTCTGTGCCTCTGCAAACACACTGGTCCCATTTCAGGTTTGCTCCTTATACATGCTCGTATCTTCAGAGAGGACAGATGTGTGCTCTTGCAAGAGTCACAAGAATGGTTTCGTTGCCTTTGAGTAGGCTTAACTGTGGGCAGGCTGACATCTAGGAAGAACCTCTGTGTGTCCAGAGGTTTCACAGGCAAAGGACCACCCAGCACATCAAGTGCTCCAGATTTTGGGGGTGTCTTAAGGGATTTTGGCCTATGATACCAGCTTCCTGCTTCTCTTTCCTTGCCCACTGTAACTAACAGGAGATAATCTCCAATCTCGGCCCAAAGAAGAACTCAAAAACCAATTACCTTTCAATGTCATTTCTCCACCTGTTCCCAGCCCTGAGAAAAATTCTTAAGGCTACTGCTTTTACCATCTAGAAGCTCTCCAAGTATACTTTTGCCAGTTAACCTCCTAGGGTAAAAAACTTTTTTTTTTTTTTTTTTTTTGAGACAGAGTTTCGCTCTGTCACCCAGGCTGGAGTGCAGTGGCACAATCTTGGCTCACTGCAACCGCCGCCTCCTCGGTTCAAGCGATTCTCCTGCCTCAGCCTCCCAAGTAGCTGGGACTGCAGGCGCCTGACACCATGCCTGGCTAGTTTTTTGTATTTTTAGTAGAGATGGAGTTTCACCGTGTTAGCCAGGATGGTCTCGATCTCCTGACCTCATGATCCTCCTGCCTGAGCCTCCCAAAGTGCTAGGATTACAGGCGTGAGCCACCACGCCTGGCCCGGGGAAGGAAACTTTTAGAAAAGAGAAACATCTTATGCCTACTCAGGTTGACCCAGTAACTAGTCACGTGAGTGAGTCAAGCTCCTCTTATTGGCATTTTATTTCAGGCTCATGGTCGATTCAGCTCCATGACATTTCTAGGAAGTGCCAAGAAAAGAATGAGTACAGCCGGCTGAGAGAGGCCCTCTGTGGGGGAAGACATCCTTGAGAATTTGGAGACCTGGGGTTTGGTTTAATTGCAGTCCTCTTTCCAGTTATGCCTTCACTCTACTGGGCTCAGGTCACAGCCATCTGCTTTTGTCCAAAGTTTTCACCATTTGAGATTGGCCAGAATGCCACTATATGCCAAGCCTTGAACCCATCATGGAGGGTGGAAGCATTAGCAGTGGCTAAGATTCCTCAGATTGCCCTCTGGCTGTAAACATTGGGCTGCTTTCTGACCGAATCATTTTACAAATGTTTGTGAGAAGCCACACCACAGTTTCCCCAAAACTGTTTCCATGACACAAACTCCCAAGTCTTGGGTATCAGAATCCCTGAGGCCATGGCAGGAAAAATAAAGAAATATTTGTAAACAAAAAGATGAGCTAAGCATCATGAAAATCCACCCCCTTTCTCTTAAGATACATGAAATCAGAGGATCCTCCTATCCTCAAAGAGCAGAGCAGAACTAGTTTTCTAGGATGCAGTAATGTTTCTCTAAACATGGAAGATAGTGTCATGTAATAGAAAAATAAGGGCTTTGGGATGAGACAGGCTTGAAGCTGACTCTGGAGAATCACTGGGGTCACTAGAATGTGAGTGCCTTGCAGACAGAGATCCTGTCCATGTTCTTCCTGTAACCCAGTTCCCAGAACATAAGGAAGGCTCCCAAAGCATCTAATGGATCTATTAATGAATGCAGCTTTTCTACTTACTGGCTGCAAAACTCAGGGCAGCTAACTTTTCTACATTCTAGTTGCCTCATTTGCAAAGCTGATTGTGAAGAGTTGATAGTGAGGATTAAATGAAAGAGAATTCATTCATTCAACAAACATTTCTTGGGCTTCTGCTGTCTGTCCAACACTCTTCTAAGAGCTGAGAACAAAGCAGAGAAGAAAGCGCATAGAGGTCCTTGCCCCACGGACTGTTCCCTGGTAGGAAGAGACAGGCAAACGACAACAAAACAACTTATGGTACATAAAAAAGGTTTATTTCAAATGAAGAAATGTAAGCAGGAGAAAGAGACAGGAAGTTAGAAGTGGAGGTTCCAGTTTTAAATTGGAACTGCAGGTCGAGGAAGACTTGAATGGGAAGCTGACCTTTGAGCAAAGACTAAAGATGTGAAGACTCAGTTATATGGTATCAGAGGGAAGAGCACCTGCAATGGTCCCGAGGCAGGAGTTTAAGCAACACGTTCCAGAAACCTAAACTAGCCATCGTCACTAAAGTGAGCAGACTGAAGGAGACCGGAGTTGAAGATGAAGCCAAAGAACAACAGGGGTCCTATTGGTGGGGACTTGAAGGCTGTTTGGAAAGGACATTAGCGTTTATTCTGAGAAAGGGTGTGAGGTTTTCAGTAACATTATGCACAGCAGACACGTCACAGATATTCCATGTCCCCTTTGTGAAAACCGACCAAGATCACTTTTCTCATAGTCATGTGCTAAAACCCACCACAAATCAGATGGATCACTCTGTAAAATACACAGCCCTAGACCCATGGAGCATGAGCTCTAAAAAGGGCCTCAGATCTTTTCCTGATTGTTCAAAATTAGATACTGTCCACCCTCTGCGGCTAACTCTCTGCATTTCCTTCTCTTATGGATGATTTCAAGCAGACAGAACCTGGAGCCTCAAGAACTGAGGATGTGGCTCATTCAGCTGCTTTTATGTAGGGATCTTCAGTGAGATGAAAGCATCAACTCCCAGACACGATGAAACCAGCGTGGCCCTCCAGATAATTCCCAGTCTGTGCAAACTCTGTGCTCCATTCTGGAGCCAAAGATCTTCTCTTCCTGCCTTTCTGGAGAGCAGGGAGCAGTGTGCAGACGGGAAAGCCTCCAGCCTCTGAGCAGGTCCTCAGGGAGCTCTTCAACCAGGATCTTTCTGCACTTGTCACTCGCTGAGCAAATGGAGTATGTGATGACATACAGCATCAGAGATTGGTCTGGTCTAGTGTCTGACCAGGGAGTTTTTTCTCTTCGGAAAGCATTTCTCCTGTGGCAGAGCCTGTAAGGTCTGAAGGACCCAAAGAAGAATATGCACAGGACTTGCAGAAGCAGAATAAAAAAGTATGGAAGTACCTGGTCATCGCTGAGTGCCTTCAGTGCACTAGGCTGTGCATTCACTCGGTCTGCGGTGTCCAAGATGAGTGGCTACTTACATGAAATTTAAATTAGCTAGAATTAAGTGAAACTAAAAATTCAGTTCCTTGGTCACACTGCCTGCATTTCAAGTGCTTAGTAGTAGCACATGTAGCTACCGTCTTGACCAGCACAGATAAGTTACATTTCCATCACTGCAGAGAGTTTCACTGGACACTGCTGCCCTATATCACTGAGTCACTAAGTATGTTGTGTCCTTCTAGAGCCACCATTTGACAAGCATCAGAGAACTAAGCCATAAGGGTTCTGTCTTGGCTTCAAAGCCTAGATCCCATTGAATCTGTTCTGACTGCGCACAAGTAGCCCTGTCACTGTGTCTTTCTGTGTCCTTGCTTCCTTATTTTTGCAGTCTTTCAAACCAAAGAAGGTAGGGCCCTTCCCTGTGGCTTCAACCTGGAGCTGTCACGAGCCAAGGCGCAACTGATCAATAGCAAGGGTATCATCTGAGCAGCCAGGCTGAGAGAGCTAACTTCCTCAAAGAAGTCGGCGTTAAGCAAAGTTAAGCACCCATAGAATTGACAGAAAAAGGAGAAATGTCTCAAGTGGAGAAGAAACTTGAGTCAATGTGTGGAAGATTTCACTGTGTATTTGGCTCATCTTTGCACTCTCAGGGAGAATAAAAATGCAGTGAAAAACAAATGGCAGATCGGGGATACATTATTCTTTGTCACACAAAAGGAAAACAAAATCTTGAGTTTTTCAAAGCATTTTCATGAGGAATGGGGAGCAACAACAATGACAAGTCATATTTACAGATGGGGCACTTCCTATGTACCAAGCCCTGAGATGCACACTTTCGATACTCTTCGATACATGATTTCATTAAGTCATTGTAGGAGTTTGTATGGCCAGAGTCGGTATGAGCCAGGCTATGCTGCAACAACAAATGGCCCCCAAATCTCAAGAGCTTAAATAAGCATTGGCTGAGTTCTTGCTCGTGCTGCCTGTTCATCATGAATCAGCAGGGGTTTTGGGCTCCACCTCTTTCTCACTTCAGAACCCAGACTGATAGAGAACCCCCATAGAGAGGTTCCCAGTTATTATGGGTGAGAGAAAGAAGGCATGGGAAATTGCATGCGGACTCTCAAAGCTTCCGCCAGAAAGCCACACCCTTCGCTTATGCTCAAGTTTCCTTGATCAAAGTAAGTCGCATAGGTATACCTAACAGCAAGGAGTGGTAAGGAACAGTCTCATCCTTTGTCTAGAAGGTCAGGAAATCCTAAATACATGAGATAATTCCTAACTGTAGGTTCTTATGCTAATTATTAATTTGTTACTAATGAAAGTAAGCCTTAGAAAGGTTGTGAGAATTACCCAAGGTTACAAAGAAAAGTAAGAAGTCAACTTGGAATTTGAACATAGGCAATCTGGCCTATATTTTTAGGGCCTAACCCTGCCTATACTCTTGATGTCTATCCTCTACTTATATTTTCAACAGATATTTGGTACCGTAAGATTCTACCTTGCAGTCCTGTTTTAAAGGTTGAATCTTGTAGAGCTGAATGTATTTTATGTATTCTTTTTCACTGGGGTTTCAGATGTCCTGATACTATTCCCAGGCTTGGGCAAAGCTTGCCACCATGGGAGTGACAGCTGGTTAACCAGGGATGTTCTTAGCAACGGAAAAACAAGTATTAGTTTTTCTGAATAAAAAACATAACAGAACATTGAATTATTCTATAGAGAAACCAGGATAAAAAAGCAATCTCAAAAGTAAACATTTGCTTGTAAAAAGGTATGTCATTTAGAAGTTGACTTGGCAGAGTAGATCAGGCCGCCATTGATGAAGGAGTCATTAAATCCAAACAGGTTGGGTGAGCACATACTAATGAGTACCTAAACCCAGTCCACATGTGCTCTGGAAACACGTGGTCTTAACATTCTTCCTTGAAAACAGTGCATGTTGAATAACTTTGAAGCAACATGGCACCTCATCAAAAACTTCATGGTTCTAGGAAATATCACCCCATGAGATAATTTGCCTCTGGGTATTATGGCATGGTTTTGAAGATAGGGGACATAAACACATTTTGATCCCAGCCAATTCAGCCTAGTTCAGCCAGCTCCCAGTCAATCCATATAAATACCAGTGAGCCCTGTTGAGATCAGGTCACAGACTCCTGCCCCTGACTCCTGGAAAAGAATAAACAAAACCACAGCAGACTTGCAAAGTCAATAGCATTTCTGAGAGGAGAGCTCACGTTCCTCATCACAAAGTACAATGAAGAGATCATCCACCAGTCAGTCATTCCTTTAACACTTACCAAGTTCCATCTACATCCCTGGCACTGTACTAGGCTCCAGAAATTCATCAGTAAACATCAGCAGTGTTGCATTTGTTTTCAGCTCCACTTTGTCGTGAGGGATCCAGCCATCCCATCAGGTAAACACATACATAGGAATGTGAAAATAACAGCTAATAAAAGTGCTGTGAAGAGAATTATGTAGTTTTGAGAATACATGATAGGAGGACCGTCCTATCCTGGGGAAAATCATAGAGCAAATCTACTAGAGAAAATGGCATTTACATTGAAATCTTCAGTGTTCTAAAATAATTACTTGGAAGCACATTGGACAGAGACAATTCCAGAGCCTTGGGCTCCTATATAACCAAACCCAAAACCCAACTGAATGTAAACAGTAAAGTGAAGTTGAAGTTGAACCAATCAGAAACCATCCACCAAGTTCTAACTAGGGACTTTCCACTTTAACCAATTATATTTTCTTTTGTCTTGCGTCAACAAACATTTCCTTTCCCACTCCTTCAGTAGTGCACTGAACCACTTGTGTTTGGTGCTGCCCAACTCTTGAATCGCTGGATGCTCAAATCAACTCAGTCAAATTTTAATGTGCCTAAGTTTATCTTTTAACAAGTGTATTTACAGAAGATTTTAAACTGGGTTTCTCTCTCATTCTACACATGCAATAGTTCTGCCTCTTTAAGGGTCTAACAGGGGAAGATCGCACAGGCAGGAGACCCTGGCTTGAGGATTCTCCTTGTAGGCAATTACATCAGCACTTCTATCAAAAAGCACAGGAATGCTCCCAGAGTGGCACGTATACACGTGGATTCTGGAAAGTGATACCACAAAAGTGTTCATTTGGGAGCATGCTAACTTTTTGTTACCTCATATGTAGTCGGAAAACAGTGTGCTCTATCAGGGACTCTGGTGACCAAGTTCGATCTGTGTCTCTGCCTTCATGTCCCCAGTGGATTAAAAACCAAACTCTTCTTCATCCCCATTCTGGGACTCTTCCTCATCCTGTGGTCCTGATTGCAGTGGATGACACTAGCATCCACCCAGCCTGGCTGGAGCATCTTCTGCATGTCTCCTTCTGACTAGTGACAGGTGCAGGAAGTTGTGTCCATAACTAACTCACGGTCAATGTCCTTTTTCCTTCTAGGAGCTGCTACTTTAATTTGATTCCCCATCTTTTTTGTCTGTGTCACTGGTCTTCCTCACCTTGAGCTCCATCCTTCCCACATCATCCTCCACATTCTTGGATTCGTTTTCTAACATTCATGTTCCCCACAATGACTATCATGCTTAACATTTGCCCATGGCTCCCTCTTAACAGGATGTATAAGCTGCCAGTTAGGGCATGTAGGACTTTATAGGAGCTCTTCACCTAACCTCCTACCCCTACCTGTCTTGACACAGACAAGGATTAAGTTAAAGCAGCAGCTCCTGGCTGGAAAAAGGAAGTTGACTTTGAGTTGCTTTTCAGGCACAACCTCCTGCACTTGGTCACTGGTCACAGGGAAATGCACAGATGTCCCAGCCAGGCTGCATAGGTGGCACCTCCAATGTCCCTCCAACTGAACGACCCTTACACCGAACTATACTGAACTATGTGCCATCCACTATAGATGACACCCATTCTCCCTCCAGGTATTTGTTCCTTCTCTTTCTTCACTTAGATGTCCTACGATCTAGTCAGCTCTTAACGATCCTTTATAACTCCTCTCAAGTCTCTTATTTTGAAGTCTTGCCCCAGTGACTCCATTCACTGAGGTCAGAATAAACCATTTCTTTCTTTATGCTTTCACGAACTTTATCAGACCTCCATTGTGGTACCAATTTCATTGTATTATAATTACAGATGGACCAGACTTAACATGATTTGACTTAATATTTCAAGTTTACAGTGGTGGAAAAGCAATACACATCCAGTAGAAACCACACTTTGAGTGCCGATCCAACCATTCTGTTTTTCACTTTTAATAAAGTATTTAATAAATTACATGAAATATTAAACAATTTATTATACAACTGGCTTTGTGTTAGATGATTTTTCCCAACTGTAGGCTAATTTAAGTGTTCTAAGCATGTTTAAGACAGGCTCAGCCAAGCTATGATGATTGCTAAGTTAGGTGTATTAAATGTATTTGTGACTTACTGTATATTCAACTTAGGATGGGTGTATCAGGACATAACCCGGTTGTAAGTCAAGAAGCAGCTGTGTTTTAATATGTCTTGTCCACATGAGCCGAGCAATCCTTAAAAACAGGGACTTTTCCCACCACCCTACCCTTGTTCACCTTTTCATCTCTGATTTCTATCATGAGTTAGGAACTTTCTAAATGATTTTTAAATTAATAGATATTCAGATAAACAGATTCACCCCTCTTCTACGCTGTATATTCCCTCCCTTTTAGGGAAGCATATCAGGTAATAATGAAAGAAGTAAGGGCAGTTCCTGAAGCTGAAATGACTTTGCAGTTGAAATGAAGTCCCTTATGCAAGGCTAACAGGATTCGTAGTTGGACAGTTAATCATTATAGAAGATTAAAGCAGGGAATCATAAAAAAGGATATACCTGTGTATAAGAGACATTTTGCTTCATTTTAAAAGGTATAAACGCACACTTTCTTTCTCTTCTCTTTTGTAAGAGCAAAGCACTTGCTTTGGGCAGGCCTGGAGTGGAGCACCCGGTGTTCCCCTTGTGTAAGCCACACCCCTACTGCGTCATCTGCAACTTGGAGGTTCACTTTCTTTCAAGAGTAGAATGTAAAGGCAAGCAGTCTAGAATTTTATCACTGGGTTTTTAGAGGCTTAGTAGATCTAACTTGACTACCCCATCTGCCTTTGACAAGTCTTTCAGAATAGTCCACCTGTTTTCACTGCAGCAACTTGCTCTTCATGCCCACAGTTCATTCGCAACTTTCTAAATCTGTTTCCTCATGAGACAACTATTTCTAATGGTGACCAATAAATAACTTTAAAGTGCTGAGAGGTTTCCATGCAGTGGGAACTGAGTCAAACATTCGACACGAAGGATCTCAATTTAACCTTCCCAATAACAACAACAAAATTCATTGAGGCAAGCCCTGGGATTTCCCTCTGAAAAGTGGAGGTAACTCATATATTCAAGGCATCTGTGTGGGTCAGTGGGACCAATACTGTTACTAAGAAGCCTGAAAACTCATAGTAATCAGACCCTACACTCTAACACAAACAACAAGCAAGTGAACAAACAATATTTATGTGCACTGAGTTTATTCAAGGTGCTTCTCTACATACTTATATTGGATAAACTAATTCTCACAATGACTTAATAATGAAGTAAATAAAATTCACAGAATGGTGTAAATGGCACCATTTTGAAGATTGAGGAAACTGAGGCACAAGATCACAGCTAAGTAAGCGGCCTCCAAGTCAAGCTGGGATTACAAACCCAGAGAGTTTTATTTTAGAGCCCACCCCCACCAATTCAGTTCATCTTCAAATGGGGTTAACAATCCCTATCTGGCAGAATTTGGGAAAGGATTTTACAAAATAGCAATTGTTTTAGTCAAATGCTTGCCACCCTATAGTTGCCGGACAAATGTCCTGTCTGTTCCATTCCTTTCCTTTGTATAGAAAAGATGCCTTTCTGTGACAGCCTGGACTTTAGGCATTTATCTGACTTTTTTGCAATTCCTTCATATTCTCCCCAAAATAAAAATCAAAACAATGTCAGCTTGTGGGGAATTCAGCACCGAACTTCACCTCAGGAGATGAAAGACCACCAAATCTGCATGTAAAACAACAAAAAGGAAAAAAAATCAATCTTTCGTGCAGACCCAATTTCTCTTGAAAGGTGACACAGCCCTTTAAAAATAGCTATGGGCTCCATTGTGCAAAGATAGTGACAGAGACTGACAGCTTTTAAGGAGGTATAATGTTCCCAGGCAGCCGGCTAGCATGGCTAACCAGATAGAGATCAGTCATTCGATCCGGGGGAGAGTGCTAAATGTTAGAGGTGAAGCTGCTATGTTCTTATTACTAATCAAACTTCAACACCAAGCCTCAGCCTCCTCGGATCCCTATAAGGAAATTATTGAGAAGTTCCAACCCAGACACCTTGCTTCACAGGTGAAGCTTGTTCCCAATCATTGGTGCATTCTCCATCCGCCCAGGGAAGTTCTCCTTCTACTTCCCAGCTGTTCCATGTGTGAAACAGTTGAGTAATACACCATCATCACGGTCCCCAGCTTCGGGACTCACTCCTGAATGCCAGTGTCTCTTTTAGGATGGAAGATGAGAACTGGGAACCTGGGTTGTTGGGGTGGTCCTACTCTGCACTTGCCTCAGGAGAAAGTTGGGGTCTGCTTGACTCCCAAGCTCTTGGTTACAAAGTAAAAGAAGGATCTTTTACTTTGTTAAAAGTTAAAGGATAGGTAGATGCTCCAGAGTCATTCGTGCTGGGTTGACCAAAGTAAAAGAAGTCAAAGAAGGATCTTTTACTTTGCAGCCAACAGCTAGGGATCCATCCATCCCCAGACGAGGGACTCTGCGTACTCTCCTTGGATGCTGATAAAGTTAAACGACAATCCAGGTAGGCACCCTGAGCTCTCTTAATGAGGAAACAACAGAGAGGAGCACAGATCTCTGGTAACAACTCCACCAGAAAAGTTCTTCCCTCATATCGAGGCAGAGTTATTCATCTGTACTACTGATTCCTGTTCCTCAGGAACCCAAAGATGTTGAAGGCGAATAGTGTGATGTGGGCCTTTATTTTCCTACTGTTGAAGAAATGTGTGTGTGCTAGAATGTGTTTAATAACATAAATCTCTCTGGGGGGTGGAAGAGTCTTGATTGGTAGCTTTTGTCAATGTCCATGGTGTAAATGCTCCTATCATGGCCGATTTCCAGCTAACAACATGAAGTGACTGAACCTGGAGTTGGAAAGAGATGTTCACAGTCAGATTTCCTGGCAGGAGCTGCTCCAGCACTGCACTAAAGGATAGGTAGATGTTCCAGAGTCATCCCTGCTGCGTCGGCTATGATCCTATCTGTAGGGCAGGCCAAGTCCTCATTCCACTCCTCCTTGCAATGGATCTTGTCCCTTGTCTGAAAATGACGGAAATGCCCGCAGCACTTGCAGAGCAAGCAGAAAAGACAAAACTTGTCTCTTACCCTGACCTCTTATAGGCTGGGTCTGGTTGACTCTCAAGCTCTTGACTGCAAAGTAAAAGAACTCAAGTCAAATTGTTGAATTGCTGTTCAAGAAAAGTGAGATTATTTACCCTAAGCCTGTGGCTATCCACAGATCTCATTTAATGTCTCCCAACAGTCCTAACCGGTATTGTCACCGCCTGAATGTTACAGATGAGAAAAACAGGCTCAGAGGAGGCACTGGCACACGGCCACATGACTCAGGAGTGGTAGAGCTGGGGTTTAATCTCATGTCTGTCGTGCTCCAAAGCCATGCTTTTGTGTGCTACCGTAATCCAACCAAACCCAACAGAGCATCATGTAAGGGCATTTGGGAGGTTGCAGAGGGGAAACAAGGCCAGCTGAGATTCCTCAGGAAAGCAGAGACAGGGGGACAGCAGAACATGAGGCAGGACGGAGGGGAGGGGTTCAAAAAGATGGGGAGAGCAATCCAAATATGTGCACATCCTTTTCAGTGGAGCTGATCATGAGCTTGGAGACAGAGCGGCTAATGGAGACAAGAATGAGACCCGACAGCTCCTCCATAGACAGCTCCCTGTGTTCTCAGCCATTCCAAGAGTCAGGAATTCCCTTGCATGAATCTGAAGGCCACCCCACCCTTGTCCCCAGTTGCTCCATGTTCTTCTCTCTGGTACTACTCAGAACAATAGTTCCCATGCCAAGAGCATTCACCCATGAATAGTAATCCTTCACGTGTTGTAAGACAGTGATCCAATATCCCATGGCCTTCCTTCTCCAGGCTAAGCTCCTTCCACTTTCCAGCTGTTCCACATGTGAAATAGTTGAGTAATCCACCATGATCACTGTCCCCAGCCTTGGGACTCTCTTCTGAATGCCAGTCTCTCTTTTAAGATGAAAGATGAGAACAGGGTACTTGGCTATAACAAGCCAAGTTGGAGTGGTCCTACTCCACACTTACTTCAGGAGAAAGCTAGGGTCTACCTGATTCCCAAGCTCTTTGCTACAAAGTAAAAGAACTCAAGTCAAATTGTTAAATTCCTATTTAAGAAAAATGAGATTATTTACCATAATTAATTTCTGTAATGATTTAATTGCTATCTGAATTCTCCTCCTTGTCTGGGTGCATTCGAAGAACAGGAGTTGGATCTGGCTTTGTCCCTGTGCATAACTGGCTCCCTGGCGTGTGTTGATGTGGTTGAGTGGATGATCTGATCAACTTTGAGGACAGCATATTAGACCATCTTATCTTCTAGAATATTCTTCACAAAAAGTCATCTGAAAATACTGGCGTCTGGTCAAAGAAACTTTTTGGTGTGCCCTAGAATTTCCTGTTAAGGCACTATTGGCAAACCCCTCTGTAAAAGCTACTGGAACTGACATCACTGTCACTTCCTGAGACCTCATGCAAATATGTGCCCTTTGGGGTACATGAAAACAAGATGACCTGGTTTAGGAAAGAAAGTGATGGCATCAGACAGCCTTCTCATTCTCCATTCCCTGACTCATATGGGGCATGCATATGGAATGATGTATGGAGACAGAAGCGTTTGCAATTAGGGGGCATGTTACAGTTCCAAACCCATGCATGGCTCCCTCTCCCTGCCAGCTCCAGGGGATGCCCGTGGGTCTGAGCACTGGCTCCATTCCTTTCTAGATTCTACCTTATTCAGGCTTCCTAAAATACACATTTTGTAAAGAGCCTTTCTGTTCATTCTGGCACTCTAAATCTGTGGTCTTCCCAGGCAGCCAAGGGTGGCCTGTACTGAAGTGCTGTCCTCATCATGGCACTGACCACTCTTGCCAGGAAAGTCCCCTCCTGTCGGAGCAGCCTCTGCAGCAGCATCTTGGCCTGCTTTAATCTCAGACTCCCCAGGAATGGGCTCCAGAGCAAGAATCTGAAAGAACAAGGTGGCAGACGGGGGCTTTAATGTTGGAGAGGCATTCTTGTGTCGCGATGAAGCCAATGCTCTTAAAAGTTAGTGCTCACCATCACCCCAGCAGCCGGCATTTCATGCCTTTCTGCATGTCAGGCATCTATAAAGCCCTCCCTTACATTATCTCCTTTAATCCTCGCAAGAAAAAGTGACTCGTTCACATTTTGTGAGCAGCTGCCGAAGTGGGGTCCTTCATTGCGGACTCATGCCTCCCTTCCGTGCTCCTCTATCTACCCTGCCCTGGGAGCTATCGACGCCTGGCTGGGAACTCGAGTTGGGTAGGATCAAGTAGCTCTGCTGAGCTGCCTTCTCCCGGATGAATGTCATCAAAATTTAAAATAATCACAGCTAGGGGATCAGGGAATGAGGGAGGTCAAGGGTCGAGCTACCTTTCCTGTTCTCATCCCTTGAAGGGCAGACTGATGTACCTGGGAATGCAGCCCATCCTAGCAGTCATCACCTTGTAGCCTGCTGAGGTGGGGGTGCTCTCAGCCAGCACCTACAAGCCCCAGGGCCCAAGCAGGTGAGCAGGATTTGCCTCCTTCAGAAGTCTGAGCTCTTATTACATCGCCAGTATTTGAAAAGCAAACAGTTTAGCTGTTGGTAGGAAAAATTCCTGGCACTGCTACCCTTCCTCTGGGGTCAGGGGCTGTGATGTGTGGTGACCGTGCCTTGGAATAGCTGCTTTGAGTTCTTTCCACATCCCCACAAAGTGCTGCTTGGTGGCAATGTGGTGCTGGACACAAGTTAGCCATTCGAGTACCTTCACCTGGTGTCCAAGAGCAATGCTGGATGCTCTGTCTTTGAACCAGGTGTCTCGCTGGCAGTCCCAGCCTGGAGCAGATTAGCCCCTGAGATGCTGGTCACTGCCAAGGTCAGCAGAGCACATGCATTGGGGATATATCTCCCTCCTGTATGTGAAAAGTGGAGGACCTCTGATGGCAGACACTGGGCAGGGAGGAGAATGAGATCTTTTGTGGTTGGTAGGGGAGACCATCATTCCCTCATCCAAATGCTACTCTCTGAGCAGTCACCTGGGCAGCGCCTAGTAACTGGTCCAAGCAGTGCCAATGCCTGCTAGAGAACTGATCGTGAGAAAGACAGCCATGGTCCCAACCCACATGATGCTCAGAGGCAGAGACTGACATTAATTAGCTAAATCTCTCCAGTAATTGCAAACTTTCCCGGATGCCAAGTGCAGTGAGGATTGACCCAGCAAGGTTCACACATCCATCAGGATCCAGTGACACAGTGCTCAGGAGACTTTCAGGGCCCACAGAAATGTATTAGTTGTCATTTATTGGTTTTTTGTTGTTGTTGTTGTTTTCTGTTTTCTTTATTTATTTTTATTTATTTATTTATTTTTTTGAGAAAAACGTTCTGTTGCCCCAGATGGAGCACAGTGCACATGGTTTTGACTCACTGCAGTCTCCACCTCCCAAGTTCAGGCAATTCACCTGCCTCCCCCTCCCAAGTAGCTGGGATTACAGGCACCCGCCCCCATACTCAGCTAATTTTTGTATTTTTAGTAGAGATGGGATTTCACCATGATGGCCTGGCTGGTCTTGAACTCCTGACCTCAAATGATTCACCTGCCTTGGCCTTTCAAAGTGCTGGGATTACAGGCATGAGCCTCTGTGCCAGGCCTAGTTTTAATTTCTTTTCAATTCAAAAGAAAACTTGAATCGAATCGTAATGCTTAGATAATAATAAACCCAGCCTGGACTACATTCACCTTCGTACCAGTCGTCAAATGTAATTTTTCATGCCTTTTAATGTAGGAAGAGACCCACAAATCCAAGGGTGTGTGGTGGTCAGGATGTTTATAGGGTGGACTGATGTAGTACAGAGGTTCAGGAAGATGTCCCTGCAAACGTAATAATTAAACTGAGAGCTAAAGGAAGCAGGAGTTATGGCAGGTGAAGCGGAAACGTTTCAGGCAGCAGCAATGTTACACGCAAAGGCCTGTGGAGTGAATGGTGAAAGAAAGAGCTAAGCAGAGCAGAGACAGGAAGGCGTGCTCAGAGACCTAGTGGTGTGAATCTTCAGGGAATACAGCTCCAGGCTGCAGACATGTGAGTCACAAGGTTGAGGAGATGGAAAGCAGGTGAGGAAGGCAGGAAGAAAGCCACCAGCATCCTTGATATTAGGCTGGGAAGGTTCTACAGCAAGAGGAAGAGACTTAGACCCAGAAAGCCTGCTGCACTGGTTTTAACAAACCCAGGCCACTGGACTGCATCAAGACAACTGAGATGACAATGCGGCCTGTGCATTTCCTGCTCGTTAGTTAAAATTGAGAGCTTGCAAGAAGGACTGAGCTTTAGAAAGCCGTGTTGCATGTGTGTCGGCAGGGTGTTGCATGTGTGTGTCTGTGCGTGTGTGAGGGTGTGTGAGCTGTGACTGCATGTGTGTGTTTGTGCACATATATATGAGTGTGTGTGAATGCATGCATTTGTGAGTGTGAGTATGCATTAGTGCAGTGTGTGTATGTGCTTGAATGCATGTGTGAGTGTGTAGGTGAGAGTGCCTCTGGATGCACATGTGTGTGTGTGTGTGTGTGTGTGTGTGTGTTTCAATGTGTATGTGTGGGAAGAGGTGTCTCTCCAGAGAGGAGAAAGGAGAGAGGCATGGAGAATTCCCTAGAAACATTAGTTGTGGAAGGATTACAAGGCTATTTTCTGGTTGTTGGGGATCTTATTTAGAATTCATGTACGTTCCGTATGGAAAGAGCCTCATCTTCCTCAGGGAATGTTGACAGAGTGACACTGAAGACTCAGGACCCCACCATGCCCCTCTCCCCACATGCCATCCATAGCCACTTTCCTGGTGGAGGCCGAGAGTGTTGATCTGGTCCTAGCTCTCACTGCACAACTTCAACATAGATTGCCACCGTGGAATTTCTTTTTGGTACCATGTTTCCTATCTCTTGAGTACTAGAAACAACTTTAGGTTATATTCCAAAGAAATCATATTTGGGTCCCTCCTGTGTGTTTTTTCTCATACAGCTCTCAAACCAGTGAGATAGGACTTTGTCTACTGAAGAGGAGGCTGAGGCTTGGAGAAGTCAGTGATCAATTTGGATCCTCCAGTACCAAATTCCAGGTTCCTTCTCTTACTGCCCTGCCTTGATGTTGGAACTTTGTGACCAATGGCCATGGGAGGTCCCCAAAGCCACTTCTCTCTAACTGTCCTTTGACTCCCCTGGGCTCTGCTTATCCCACTGGAACAAAACTTCATCCCTGGGGACACCATGACCACAGCCTGAGCTGTGCCTTACCTGGGGTCTCTTCTGCCTCCTCTTGAGCGCTAGTTCAACTCTCCGTCCGTCAACTTCAGCCAGAGATAAGATTCTATTTTAAGAATGTGAGATACGTTTTCCAGGAGGGAACGTTGTGAAACATCGGGGAAGACAGGTCCAAGCACTGCCAGCGCTTTTGGGAGTTTTCACAAGGATCCTGCAAGATAGACTTGGGATTAATTGTCCTAAAGTGGAGATTATGTTGGTGCTGTTGAAATAAGTCATTTTATCAAGAAAGCAGAAATCTTTTATATTTGAGCCAACTTGGGTTTTAAAATGTTACGAAACAATTTCTGACTGTCTCCCAAACAGGTTTTTTTTTCCTTTCTTTCCCCAGAGCTTTGCCAGAGCTTGGGTTCTCTCCCCCTTTTTATTTTTTTCCTTCTAATCTGACACTATCTCTCTGGATTTCTCATACACATGGTGTGTTTTGTAAGGTGTGTGTGTGTGTGTATGTGTGTGTTCACTAGAAGAATTCAATTCTTGTTCCTTTTGAGACAGGTTTATCATCCCCTTGGTTCTGGGCTCTAGGATGGCATGAAATCTCACCCACAGTGGGGAGGACCTAGGTAAATTACACCTAAGGAGAACTGTTGTGGTTCGCAGGACCGTTTTTCCTTGGACAAATGGGCATAAAATGGCACATTGCTATCACCGTGTTCCCTCCCCAGTACCAGTCCCTTTTGCATCTACAAGGAGATGTGAGCAGTTAGAATGCTTGCATTTCCTAGCGATCTGGCCAGCTACACCTTCCCCACTTCTCTCTTGAATCTCAGTGCTTTACATCCTTCACATCTCAGCCATTCTTTCCTCTACTGGGAAGCGCTCCTGACTTGCTCCTGCCCCCACTCCTGCTGTGGACAAAAGGTGCATGTGACGTGTGTGCCTGTCACCCAGCACACATAACCGTGAGTTGCAGACACATTCCAGGACCCAGGATTCTTCCCATTTGCTCCTCACCATCTCGTGTGTTCCTCTCCTATTGCCTCCTTGACCTTCCATTGAAATAGTGTGTTACTGTGGCCAAGTACAGTGGTTCATGTCTATAATGCCAGCACTTTGGGAGGCCAAGGCAGGAGAATCACTTGATCTAGGAGTTTGAGACCAGCCTGGGCAACATGGCAAAACTCTATCTCCACTAAAAACACAAAAAATTAGCCAGGCATGGCGGTGTACCCTTGTAGTACCAACTACTTGGGAGGCTGAAATGGGAGGATCACTTGAGCTCAGGAAGTTGAGGCTGCAGTGAGCCATGATGGCACTGCTGTACGCCAGCCTGGGCAATGGGAATGAATCCTGTCTCAAAAATTTAAAAAGAAAAAGAAATGGTCTGCTTATGTATCTCTATCCCACTCATCTCTGGCCTCCATGAAGGCCATGGCATGCTGGTAGGTGTGCAGGGATCCCCAGAAAGGTTTGCAGGTCTAGAAAAGACTCAAGGAGGGCTGTGGCTGTTAACAACATTCATTCCCATCCACAAGACACTAAATAAGATTTCGGGATCAGCTTTTCTTTTTTCCCTCAGGGAGTTAGGACCATCGTCTAAAAGATTTTGATTTAAATCCTGTCTCGGCTGCAGACTGTATGATCTTAGCCAAGTCCCTTACCTTCTCAGAACCTCAGTTGCCTCCTCTGCCAAGGCAGTAAAATAGCAACCTACCTGATAGGGCTCGCAGGGGAATTAAACAGTGCAGGAACTCCAGACTCCTGGCAGGACCTGACATACAACCGGTGCTACACAGATGACGCTTCTCCCTACGAGCGTCTCTCAGTTCCGTGTTCCACTGATACAGGGATCATATTATGTAGCATGCTTCGTGCCATCGATTGTGTGGGGGACCATTATGCCCTCAACACCGCCAGTCTCATAACTAACTTCAAAATAACTTTGAAAAATTTCTCAGTTTGAGGCCAGGCATGGTGGCTCCCGTCTGTAATCCCAGCAGTTTAGAAGGCTGAGGCAGGCAGATCACTTGCGCTTAGTAGTTCAAGACTAGCCTGGGCAACATGGTCAAATCCCATCTCAACTAAACGTACAAATATTAGCTGGGTGTGTTTGTGGGCCCTTGCGGTCCCAGCTACTTGGGAGGCTCAGGCAGGAGAATTGCTTGAACCTGGGAGGCAGAGGTTGCAGCCAGCTGAGATTGTGCTGCTACACTCCAGCCTGGGTGACAGAGTGAGGCCCTATCTAGAAAAAGAAAAAAAAAATTCTTGGGAGTTTGTATAATTGATTAATTTTATTTAGTTTTTTTTTTTTTGGTATGCTCCTTGAGTCAGAGAAGCCTGATTTGTTCTCTATTGCTGTGTCTCTCTCCCTCTCTTTCAGCCCTTGATATTAGTTATAAGCCAAGAGTTACAAATTTTGGATTATAATAATGGCATATATTGAATTGATTCAGGTGCCATATTCCATTTAATTCTCTATCTATTTTAGTAGTTCAGAAATGAGGGTAATTTACCACCTTCCTGAAACATTTTGCAGTGTTGGGGGACATTTTTGGTAGTCACAGCTTGCATCGGGGGTGCTACTAGCATCTAACTAAACATCCCTCCACCACCACAAAGGATTGTCTGGCTCAAAATGCCCATAGCACTGAGGCCAAGAAGCCCTGCCCTGTTGGTTTGGTTGAAAGCCAGTGCCTGGGTTCTATCTGCCTCTACCTTTTATTAGCTGAGTAATCTTGGGCATTGGTTATTCATTGGTCAAATCCATTTAAAAATATCAATAAATTTAGCTGCTGAGGTTTATCAGGTGATACGTAGCCCAATTCCTAGCACCCAGGGCTCTGTGGATATTAACTGTTATTATTTTATGTGATTACTACAATTCTCAGGCTTAGAGGACTTCAGAAACTGTCTGATGTCCGCAGCCAATAAAAGGTGGCATCAGGTATCCACCCTGACCTCACCTCGGTGCTGTGACACCCCCTTACTCCCAGCCATGGACCACCATGGAGCCCGAATACCCCAGAGCACCCTCTATAATTCTAGAAGAAGTGGAATATGTGATTATTGCTAAGGAGTCTTGCATTGACAAAAACAGGTAAAAGAGTCTCCTTATGACATTATTCTTGCCCAGAGGTTGACCCTAAACCCTCCTGAAGCTGAAAGGATGATTTAATTCTGAGTTGAGGCTGTGGCTGCCTCCATTCCTTGGCAGAACATTTTGTGGTTCAGTCACTTCCCCAGGTCCCTCAAGCAGGTGCCATTTCCCCTAAGAACTGGCCCTGGACAGAGCTCTGGACAGATGCTTTCTGGGCAGCTCAGATCCATAGGCAAGAACCAGGACCAAAAAAGGGGAGAGAGAGAGTGTCATCTCCACAGTGACATTTCCGTCACTGGACGGTGTCCCGGTGTGCTTACCTCCGGGTGTGAAAAACAAGTGGCTTGGCATTTTCGGTGTCATTGCACTTTTTCCAGGGGTAACAAAGTGAAAAAGGTGGCCCTGGAGGAAGCCCACCCATGGTGGAGCTGCCACATTTCCCAGCAATGTGTTGGGGTAACAAGTGTGCTCAGGCTGCCGTTCCTGGCTTCTGCCTGACACTTGTCACTGGAAACTTGGCATGTCACTTCCTGCCACACCTCACTGAGCAATGGGCTCTCTGGTCGCTGAAGCCCAGGAAACTAGCAGCCTTGGATACTGCTTTATTTAAAAAAAAAAAAAATCTATGTTTCCAAGTGTCCTTGAATCCACAATCCCAAGACTCTGGAATTCAGAGGTCTCTGGGCTTTGTGACACTGAGACTCTGGTACTCCCTGATCATTTTGAATAGAGATGCAGCATTTAAAATCACAGTTATGCTACTTCCTGGTTCATGGCACCCTGCCATTGGAAATAAAACAAAACAATCCAACCACAATAAAACCTCTCTCCCACAAGCCTGGAGCAAGAATCCTGGACACACAAGGAGGTGGGAGGACCACTTTCAGACGTGCTGAATATTTTTCTGCAAACACCAAAGCAAAAGGCCTTTCCCACTTAGCAGAGAGCTGCCTCTACTCCTTGTTAACAATGTTCAGCAACACACTTCTCTGGGGTGCTAAGGAAGGGATGAGCAAAGGCAGCCCCACTATTAAGCTCTGCAGCCCTCAGATGGACAAGCCAAGAGTGTTTTCCAAATGCAGAAAGAGGAAGTGAACCCCACAGGGAATGTAGTCACCTTCCAAAATGAGGACTCGATTGTGAAGAAGCATTTCAAGTGAGCATGCCACTTGTTATGACAGCTGATGGAGTGGCATGACAAGAATCAGGCTTCCCCAGGGAAGTAGCCAGTGTGTCTGTAGGATTCCTGACTCTGGAAGCAGCAAGTGAAAAAAAAGAATGTGGACCAGGCTTTCTCAGATCATCTGGGTTTCCTCCTGGGCACATAGTAGGTCTTAGAGATCCTGTGTTCACACACACACACACACACACACACCCGTGCACGCATGCACACACACACACACAGAGAGAGAGAGAGAGAGAGAGACATTTCTCACTGTTAGGGCAGGCCACCCACTGTAACCCATAACTCTGACATTCCAGGAACTCAACACATTCAAATTTGTATTTCTTGCTCACTCAAGGCTAGAATGCCTGGTTGAACAGGTTCCCAGCGTAGGTCCCTGCAGGGTTCCTCCCATACCCAGCGTCTCAGCAGCCCAGGCCTCTTCTCTCTTGTGGCTCTGCCCTCCACTGGGTCCTGGGAACCGTCTCCGGCCCACTGTTGGTGGGAAAGGACAGAGAAGTGTGGCAGGAGGTTTTTCAGGCACGGATCTGGCAGGAGGCAGATCACTTCTGCTTAGCGTCCAGTATGCAGTTGGGTGATCACGTTTAACTGCAAGAGAGGCTGAGAAACATAGTCCAGCCATGTGCTCAGAAAGAAAAGAAAATGATCTGGACAATCCGCCAGGATCTGAAGTGGTGTCATATATCTGCTACAGAATTTCATTTGTCCACAGCTGGAGACTCAAATCCTATTCCTGGGGTCAGAACTCTCCTGAGGCAGACAGATTTCTAAGGTCAAGGATTGTTCTATATGAGTCAGTAACTCCAAGGCCTATTGCTGATTTGGCACAAAGTGGGCTTTCTGAAGTGCTGCTTAACTTACTTACCTGCTCATTTAACTGACAAGCATACCTGACTCAGGTCCATAGAGTCCATGCTTTAACACATCCTCATTTGGAGAGAAAGACGGCCACATATGAACAAATCATCCCTATACAGGGTGCTGACAAGAGCTGGAGTTGGGAAGAAGGTATAAAGGGCCAGGGGAAGCCAGAGCAGAGATGTGCATACGTAATGTGATTCAGGGTAGGGCAGTCCTGGGGAGCTTCCTGGAGGAGGTGACTTTTTGTTGTGCCTTAAAGGAAAAAAGCCAATCAGAGTGCAAAGGCAAAAAGTTTTGAAGGGTGCCATACTTTTAGAAAACAATGAAAAGTTCAGTATGAGTGGAGCATAGAGTGTGTGTGCTTGGAATTACTGGAGAGAATACGGTGTGCTGAGAGGTACTGAAGGCAGATTGCAAAGGGCCTTTCACAATTCACAGGCAGGCAGTTAGGTTTTCAGTCTATCTAGCAGCCCATGGAGGGTCTTCAACAGGTCAGGTGTAAAAGGTGTTCATGGCCTAGGGTAAGAGAGGGTTTTGTACTGAAGCTAAATGTCACCACAAAATGCCCCCTATTCCCAGTATAGCGGTTGTCCTCTGGATGAGGTGGTCTATGGAGAGGGAGGCCCTGTGTTTCCAAGCAGACCCAGGGCAGTCTGATGTCTGCTGGTGGTTAGTTCTAGAGTGAAACCCAAACGGGGCGTAAGGTGGTCATTTTCAAAATTGGCAATAACCTCATTGCAGTTTCCTGCTAGGATGTAAAAGAGAGAAGGGGTATTTGGTCTGGGGAGAGAAGTAACTTCCTAAACAGATGAGCTGAAGAACATCTGGGGTCCTCCACAAATTAAAAGGGGATCGGGGTTCTTTGGAAGGTGTAGGGTCTCGGATGCCTAACCACAGGAGGACAATCTCAAGTCCCTCTTAGGAGGCTGACCTGGGCATTATGAGTAGGGCAGTGTGGGATTCAGACTCAGGGAGACGTGCTTTGAGTCCCAGCTCTTCTGCCCTCTCACACTGTGTGTGGTTGGGCAAGACAAAGGAAGTCTCTGAGCCTCCGTTTTCTATTGTGTAAACTGAGTTAATAACCCCACTACTGAAGTTATTATGAGAGCTAAGAGCAAATACCTGATGTATACTGAGTGTTCAGCAAATGTTAGCTGTTTCATTTGCTGCAGATATAGCCAATTGCCACATCTAGGGGGAGAGCAAGGGTAGGGCCAGGCTCAGGTGCCGGGGGAGTGGTGGTGGGCACAGGAGAGGGTCTGTAGAATCAACTTCACAAAATCTGGGGCATTGAGGTCAACCAGCTGGGTCACTGGAACACTTAACACCTCTCAAGACAGGACCTTGTCATCTGGCCCCTCAACAGAGGATCAGAATATCTGTCCTGACTCATCTTGGGTTAATTTCAGAATCACCAGAATATGACATCAGAATCCCTAGAATTGCTTTTCAAAACACAGTTGTTTCCAGGTGGAGGCAAATTGGTTATCCCTGAAACCTGCCTTGACTGTGCCGGCATTCAGGAGGATGTCACCCGGCCCCGGCCCACGCCACGCTTTTGTTTCCCCGTCACTAGAGTTTGGCCTGATATGATAGGGACACTTTGAATTCTTCGAAGAGTAATTCTCGCTTACCTTTTTCCTCTTTTCCCCTTCAGGTTCAACCCCTTTTATCACACTAAAGTGCCAATCAATATTGCGAGATAGATGTTACATCCTAGCTTTTTATAACATTACTTGTCCCAGAAGAGACACTGTATCTTTAAGGAAATGGACCCCGTATCCTGTTTCTGAAGGATTAAAACTCTTTAAAGAGACAGAAGAGGCTGTAAACCCCGATCATATTCTTATTCTCTCTTCATTATCCTGTCCACTATCTATCCCTGCTGAGTAAATCTGGTTGTGTGTTTCTCCAAAGTGGTCATAAGAAGAAATTTATTTACTCCGCTTTGCACTGGAGGAGCATTACTGAGCTTCAAGGCTCTCCGAAGTAATAAAGATTTTGCAGTGTGTGCAAAAGGAACAGAAATTCAGAACTTCTTTCCCCCTCTGAGGTCGTTTGGCCATCCAAAGGGGGAGTCACTTCTCATTTTCTGACAGGGTTTATTTCCGTAAGATTTTCCAATTAGCAGGAAAAGGTCACACTAATGTTGACGCCGAGTAGGGGAAGAGGATCAAACTATGCAAATAGAGACATCCTTGAAAGGACAATATTAAAAGAAGAGCGGAATTCCTTCACTCTCTAATTTAAAAATGATATGTACCTGTATACATACAGATACACACACACACACACACACACACAGACCCCTTTCTTCCACCAGGGAAAAACAAAGGTGATTGCATTGCATTTGACCCACTATTCTTGCCTGGGACAAAAGAATCCTTGGTTTTGGAGTCTGACCATTGGGACAGCTGACTCAGTACCTAAGACAGGAGTTAAGAGGAGATCCCTGAGCTCTTGGGCCAGGATTCGCCACAGACCTGGAATCCACCTGCCAGTGCAACCTCTCGGCCGTTGATAATGGCCAGACTGTCCCCGGGCCGGTGGAGCTGACTGCCAGCATATCATTTTTAAACCCGGCTCAGATCTTTCCCTGACACTTCCCCTGCCGCCTTTGTTCCCCACTCGGTGGATATGAAGCACAGGAACTTTTCTCGATAATAGGGAGGGCTGGGAGCCGTGTCAAGGAAGATGTACTCCAGCTGTGCTGAGGACAAAAGTTGCAGATGCCCATTAAAACAGATCCAGGGGACAGCTTCGCTTTGGGTTTGGAGCCGATGCTCCTTGTCAACTCTAACGTGCTATGCAAATGGTCTGACCGAGATTCCTGGCTCGCTGCTGCTGGCAAGCTGCTGTCTGTGACCCACTAGGTGAGGCCCCAGGGGTGAGCTGGTTGGAAGGCAGAGCCCTGCGTGGAGGAAGGCCTGGGTCTGCACGCCTCTCACTCTCGAATCTGGACACTCACGCGTGTGCTGGTGCAGCTGCAATCAAAACGGAAGGTTCTACTCCTCCAGCAAGAACCCTTGTTTCTTATGGAAGTTCTGTGTTGCCGCACAGATTTTAGCAAACAATATAGCCTGGCCAGTTTCTCACAAGAACAGGAGGCATTTGTCCAGAGCCCTCTGAGTGCCAGAGCCCCTATTAGGTGCTGAGCTTTCTCAAGGTCACACAGCTGCCACCTGGAGCTTTCTCAAGGTCACACAGCTGCCACCTGGCTGAGTGTGAGTTCAGATTCAGATATATCTGTCTCTTATCATTTCACCCAGTCATAGCCGAAGTTGGTCTTACTTTACTGGGAAGCTTAAAAAAATAAAGCTAATGGGATTATTTGGACCACGGGTTAAATCTTCTCAAATGCTAACAGCGTCATCTGCCAGTTTTCCTTTCCATGTAAGCAAAAAGGTGTGAAAGAATGGTATTTGGGTGTTTAAAAATCAGAACTGTGTAAACGGATCTCAACATCATGCCTCTGTCATGTTCCTGTTGTTTTCTTGTTGTTTTCAATCTCTACCTGTTACGAATCTGCAGTGTAACTATGAATATGGGTACTGGGTCACACACTGTGTAGAAGACACATGTATTTCCTGGTATCAAGTACATCCACTGCAACACCTACTTTCGCCTCAAATAATAAAATGAAAACTGTCCACCGTCACCTTAAAAATCCTCTTCCATCCTTGAGGTTGAAGAGGAATGCCTTGGAAGGCATTATTTGGATTTCAGTGTGAAAGAAAACACCCTTTTTTTTTCCCTTTGCCATTAGACAAAGAACGACCCCACTTTTTTTCTGTTTTCAGAGTCTCATTTCTTTTTTATTTTTTAGCGGTATTCATTGCAGCCAATTCTTGGCCTTGTTTTTCCTTAAAACAGATTGAGATAGGAAAATATGACCAAGAATGAGTCTTATCAGAGAAACATGGAAGAAAAGCTGTTTCAAACTCTATTCATAACAGAATGAAATTGACCAAATTCAAAATCGTTTTTTGGCTTTATCTACAGGAAATTATTACAGCTAATCAAAGCAAAAAAAAAAAAAAGGTAAACAAATAATTATAATACCTAAACATCAAAGCAACCTAAATCTCCAACAGTATGCAATGGTTAACTAAAATATGGTGAATACTTAAAATGGAATACTATAGAGCCATTATAAAGCAAGTTAAAGAATTTTTTTTTTTTTTTTTGAGACAGAGTCTTGCTCTGTCGCCCAGGCTGGAGTATGGTGGTGTGATCTTGGCTCACTGCAACCTCCACCTCCAGGGTTCAAGTGCTTCTCCTGCCTCAGCCTCCTGAGTGGCTGGGATTACAGGCACACACCACCACACCAAGCTAATTTGTGTATTTTTAGTAGAGATGGGGTTTCACCATGTTGGCCAGGCTGGTCTTGAATTCCTGACCTCAAGTAATCCGCCCGCCTCAGTCTCCCAAAATTCTGGGATTTCAGGAGTGAGTCACTGTGAGCAGCCAAAGAAATATTTTAATGATGTACTTTTCAGTTTATAAAATACCAGTTCTTTTTCTTTTTTTTTTTGTTAGGATGTTATTATATTTGCAAATTCTTATCCCCTTGTATCTTAGGACAAATTTGGATGAAATGAGAAGGGTTACACAAAATTGATTTTGAGCAGAGTGACAAAGGTGACCAGAAGTTAGGTGGCAATAGGGCAGTCAAGAGTTTAGGAAACACTTTATATTATAATCAGATAAAGCAATATATAAATGTACTGAGAAATTAAAAGATGTACAGATCGTTCAGCAGATTAGGGAAAAATCAAGTGCAAGTGAAAACAGTAATGGTTAGAGTACATTGAGCTCTTTCTACATGCTGAGCATGACTCTAAACACTTTAATTAAATTGAAATACTCCTATTATTATTCCTTTTGTAAATCTAAGTAAACTGGGGCACAGGGAAGCAGAGTAACTTGCCCTGAGGTCACACAACAGCCTGGGAGTAGAGGAGAATATTCCTTCTTTTTAATTATATTCTTCACAAAAGAACAGAATATATATTTTTAAGTTATGAGGATTTGCCTCTCCAAATGTAACAAAATGCAAGGCTGCATTTCAAATCAGTCCATGTGTTCTTGACAACAGTTTCTGGCTTTAGCAAGAATACTGGAAACATGTGTTAAAAATGCAAAATCCTGAGCCCCAAATGAGGACATATCTAATGTAAATAAACAGGATAGTAGAGCTCACAAATCAGTGTTTCAATAAGCTGTCTAGATGACTTCAAAGTGGCCAGTTATGATTTGGACGCCACTTTGTGCAATGATAAGAGTCATCTGGGATGCTTATGATATAGACAGTTTCCAAGCGCCTCCTCTAAAGACTTGATTCAATGTGTTAGAGATGGAACATGGAAACCTATATAACTTTAGCTCAGGTCGTATCTTTAAATCTATGTGTTGGATTGTATGAGGCAGTCCTGATGTATGCTGTTGTCCAAGCATAAGTGTTAAGAGCACTCCCTTTCAAGTTCAAAATTGTCTCGGTTTAAACTATTAGATATATGCTTAACTAGGACCCCAGGAGATTTGTATCCACCAGACTTGGATATGAGCTTGGGAAGCCCCGCTCTTGAAGAACGTCAGTGAATTGGGTCTAATTGCCCTTAGTCATTTACTAGCTGAGTAGTCTCAGGTAAGTTATTTAATCTCACTGGGGCCTCCATTTCCTCACCTGCAAAATAAACAGAAGGACTCCCAACTCCTGGGCTATTGAGCAATATAAATGCATTTTCCATCCCTCCTAGAGAGGCTTAGAAGATTGCAGCAAACACCAGCTTCCATCTTCTAGGGAGCGTCAGGAAATTCCTTGGATCAGCTCTTGGAAGCCTCTTCAAGGTCATGCTCACAGAGTTTCTTTTAAATATGGTGAGCAAATGACACTGGACCAGGATCTAGTGAGCAGATAGTAGCATTTCAAAGTTTTCAGAGGATGCATCAATGCAAACAGCAAATTGATTTCACCTAGGAAGTCCAGTTTTGCTTTTAACTGTCAGAGCCACACCCTGAGGTTGTTTATCTAGAAAAAAACAGAGAGTGCAGGGGAAGGTGGAGGGTAGGAAGACCGAGTCAATAAACCATTTAGAAATTTTCAGACATGTTACCAAAGACAGACAAATCTGCCATGCTGTTTGTAGCAGGAAGAATTCTAATAAATAATCCAAAGAGAGACATAATCCAGATGACATTTTACAGATTATTGATTGAAAAGTCAGTAGTCTGCTAATATAAATGGCCTTTACCACAAAATTTGCATTCACGACAATCACTTTAGGTGTCTACAAGCCAAGGAAAGTATCGATGCAACTGACACAAATAATGATACCAGGCAATCTGTTTTCAAGCAAAGGGAAGAAAGTTTCCATTTACGATTTTGGTTGGTATGGTGGTGTGTGTAATTTTTTGTCGACTCCACGGAACACTTCAAGGGTTATCTGCACAGATGTGAGTTTCAACAATATGACACATTTGCCCAGTTCCAAATATGCTTGTTGCATCCTTTCTGAAGAGGCAATTTACAGCCTAGATGCTCAAGTCAGATATTAACATAGGAAGTCCTCTTCTGTGCCACGAGCCACTCATGGGAAAATAACCAGGAGGAGGAGAACTGGAACATACACATAGATTTTTTTTTGGAGAGGGCGGCTGATTAGATCCTTCAGGCAGAATTTTCCACAATCTTAGATTTGTGACACTGGGACACATTTCTGTCATGGAGAATACAGTGTCACTCAAAGGGACCTCAATGCCTCTTTGCTCCTGTACCTCATTCACTTGTTCTGACAAGTCTTAACTTTCTCTTGCCTTCAACACAGTCTCCACCTAGCTGACGTGACTGTCAGCTAGTGTCAGGAGGAGTTTTTTTCTGTAAGAACCTCATATTTCTAACATTGATGAAAAAACTACCTAACCAACATTTGCACAGCTTACTCTTTTCAAGCAATCAATGGCATGGAGAGCAATTTAACTGTAAGAACCAACACTTCAGAGCCTAGGAACCCCAGAACTCTTAATGAGTTTCAATTCTGGTTCTGCTCTTCATGGGCCACGTGATCTGAGCAACTTCTTTAATCTTTTCTAAGCCTTGCTTTTTACATCTGTAGTTTGGGTTAGTAACATGACCCACCTCACAGAGTTCTAGTAGGCATAAATAGTAAGACATTTTGTATTATACCTATTGCATTGTTAGCATTCGATAAATGTTAGTTTCGTTATGATGCTGGTGATGATGGTGACGGTGCTAATGGTGACGTTAACAGTGATGGTGATGGTGATAGCAGTGCTGGTGGTGATGGTGACAGTGATGGTGATGGTGGCAGTTACAGTGATGGTGATAATGATGGTGATGGTGACAGTAGTGGTGATGGCGATAGTGATGGTGATGGTGACAGTGGTGATGGTGACGGTGACGGTGATGGTGGCAGTTACAGTGATGGTGACTGTGATAGTGATAATGATGGTGATGGTGACAGTGGTGGTGATGGCGATAGTGATGGTGATGGTGACAGTGATGATGGTGACAGTGATGGTGACACTGAATGGTGATAGTGGTGGTGATGGTGATGATGATGTGATGGTGACAGTCATAGTGATAGTTATGGTGATGGTGACAGCCATGGTGATAGTTATGGTGATGGTGACAGTGATGGTGATGGTGACAGTGATGATGAGAATGATAATGATTATCTGCCCAGGAAATTTAGGGCCACCTCTTCTAATCCTTCCAAAACCGATTTTAAAAAAGAGACTCAGAAAGTTTTGGAGACATGTTTAAAAGTCGCTGGGATGGGGGTGAGATTTAAGCCCCGTTAACTGCCTCATGCTGCAGCCCACTCCTAGATGTCTTTACTTATGCAACACTGTGAAGACACACCTGAATGTGAACCCCAAAGGCACTGGGGAGCAAGGAAGGCTGTTTTTCTTGGTGAGAGGCACTTGTGGAGCAGATTCAAGATAGAAAGTGAGGCAGGCTGTGTGGTGACAGTGAGCTCCCAAGTGGGAGGGAGCTGATTGGGACCCTGGGTATGCCACCTACCTGCAGGGTGACTTTGGGCAAGTCCCTGAACTTCTCTGAGATTCAGTGTTATATACTCAAAATGAGGCTAACTCTAATTGTAATTTTCTCACCGCATTTTGAAGATCAGAGAAACATGTCTATGTTATCTATAATCAGTGTGTAGGTGCTTAATAAAAGGCATTTATAAATTGTGTTGTTGTTCATAGTAGTTGTAGCAGCAGCAATAGCAGTGGTTGAGAGATCACATCACCTTCCATCTGGCTGCTAAGTGCACAGACATCATCCGTGTTCTCCTCATTCTGCCACATCCAATCCACCAGTAAGTTCATTCATTTTCTCTGCAGGATAAGTCTCAAATCTAACCCCGATCTGCAAGTCACCCTTCAGCATCTGGTGGAAGTGGCCATCTCTTGCCTTTTTTACTGCCACAGCCTCCTCACTGATCTCTCTGCTTCCAGTCCTCCTTCCATCTTCCAGTCCACTTTGTGCACCATAGCCAGAGTTACATTGCTAAAATGCAAAAATATCATGACACTCCTCTACTCAAAACTCTTCAAGAGCCAACCTAATAAAAATAGCTGATAAACAGTGGTGTGCTAGAAAATGCTGAACCCTATGGTCCCTCCAGGGGTGAGGAAGAACCCTGATTCCTAGCATTTGCCAATTCCTGTGGTGTAAATATCCCACCATCACTAATTTCACACCAAGCTACCAAAGAGGCATGAATGAGTTGAGAAGAGATGCATGAAGTTGGCTTTCAGGAGCTGGTTCCAGCATCTCACTGAGTAGCCACTGAGTTTCCTCCATACTAAGCTGGGGCTTCTATTTCACAGCATGAGCTCATTTAATTCTCACCATAGCTGTATACAAGACAGGTGCTTTTGTTGTCCCCATGATACAGATGGAGACACTGAGGCACAGGCCATCTGGCTCTAGCACCTAGCCACACCACATCACCTCTCTTTGTTGTGCTTAAAATAAAATCCCAACTCCTTATCTTGTTGACAAGACCCAGAACCTGTACCTGTGTTCTTCTGCCACCATCATGTGCCCACACCTACCCCTACACTGTGCTCCATCATGCCTGGTTCTTCCTGCTGCAGGCCTGCTTTCATGCAGCAGGACTTCATTCCTTTGTCCCTCTGCCTGGAAGACTCTTCTTCAGCTCTTTGCATAGCTGGTCCCTCCTCATCTTGAGGTCCCATCTTAAACAGCACCTGGCCACCCATCTTCGTCTCTCTTGCTGTTCTGTTTCTGTCCATCCCAGTGTGTATCAACCCACTTAGTGGTATACTTATTTGCCTAATGGCTGAATAGTGGCTCCCAGTGGAAGATGAGGAGTGAGGGGGCGATTTGCTTCCCAGGGGACATCTAACAATGCCTGAAGACATTTTTGGTCATCACAACTCATGGGTGGCTGGTGGATTACTGGCATCCAAGAGGTCAAGGCCAGGGACGCTGCTTACCACCCTCCAATGCCTAAGATACTTGATGTCTCCTACCACTTGCAAGGTAGAGATCCCACTCTGTGACTTTGCATATCAAGTTGTCTGTGATTTAGCCCTTAAATGCCCCAGCACAAAGAATTATCTGATCCCCAACACCAGTAGTGGAGGGGCAAGGCTGTAACATTTTGCTGTTGGCTGTTTTTCTCTCCTTGCTAGAATGCAAATTCCAGGAAGGCATGGCCTTGACTATTTTGTTCTCCGCTGTATTCCCAGCGCCTGGCACACAGTAGGTGCTTTAAAAGCATGTGTTACATGACTAAATTAAAAAGTAACAATACTGCCAATCATCATCACCATAACAGTAATAACAAGACATCTTTCTGAAGAGACGCCAAAGTGTTCAAGGCAGGTAGGAAGAGGTGGAGCAGGTGCTGCTCTCCTGTTCTCTCTGAGCACTCTTTTTGGCCCAAAGACAGAGAGGGAGGGGCAGGCATTTGATAAAAATCACCTCCTCCTCCATCCCTGACCTCCCGGAGCAGCCGTCCACTAAGTGTTGCACTTGGCTAGAGTTCCCCGTAGTAATTTGGTTAATTGGATGAACAGGCACTTTAGTGACACAGACTGGATTTCCACACCGCAGTCCATCAAAACTAATCAGTTGGCTGTGTTCCATTTCTCAGCAACTGACAGCTTTGCCAGGACGGTGAGTAGATGGTAACTTTTTAAATTGAAGAACTTGCTAAATAATGGCAGTTAGAACTTGGCAGGATGCTTTCAGAGGAGAAGGGGAGACAAAAAATCCAGTGTTGGCTTTGCTTTCCCTCAAAGAGATAATCTTGTTAAGGGGCTGGCTGATTAAAAGTTTCTTCCAAAGACACTGGTGAAAAGTAATCATCGTGAAATTGTATTTTGTTTCTTTTGTGTAAAAAGTAATTGCAAAGCTAGTGTACTGCATTCTCCCTTTCTATGGTGTTTATTAACAATTATCATTGTTATTTTTATATACTGTGTGACTAATATTAATGTATTGTATTAGTTAGAATAGTACTGGCTACTATGAAAAAACAAACCTCAAAATTTTAGTGGCTTAACATAAGCTATCTCGATCCCCTAAGAGTCCAGTCTGGAGTTTCTGATTAGAGTATCACTCTTCCATGCAGTGATTCAGGGACTCAGGTTGGCTGTCTTCCATGCAGTGATTCAGGGACCCAGGCTTCTTTCATCTGTGGGCCTGTTATCCTCTAGGGCCTCAATGGCATCTGCACCTAGCCAGCAGAAGAAGAAGGGCGTGGAAAAGGCACACTCAATTTTTAAAAACCTTGACCCAGAAGTGGTACACAACATTTCTATTCACCTTCCTTGGGTAAGAATAGTCATTTGGCTATCCCTGGCTACAAAGAGGACTGATAAATGTGTCCCTTCTGAGCCATAACTCCATATCATGGAAGAGAGAATATGAGCTTTGATGGCCAACGAGCCATCTTGGCCACAGGTGGACAGCTCACCACACTAACCATATGAGAAATTAGGATTTCTCCTTTTCTTAAACAAGAAAACTGAGGCTCAGCTGGGGTAAGCAACTGATGTATATTTATGCTCTTAGCAAGGAGCCAAGTCAAGAGTTGCATGTGTATAGATTATAAAGCCTGTATCTTCCCTCTCTCCCTCTTTTCTCCTTCCCTTCCTTGTCTCTCCCATCTGTTTTTCTCCCTCAATTCTTCTGTTTATTCTCTTCTATCATTCTAAACCTTGAAAATTTCTAAAACATGAACATTTTGTTTCTGTAACCTTGTATGTTCTCCACACAATTGTTCTTTTTGGTTTGAAGATTGTCCCCATTGGATATCTTTAACCTAGAGATTTGCCTAAAACATAGGAGATGGTTTCTGAAGCCTTCATTTTGCTCTCAAAAGTATAGGAAAGTTAAAAATAATAGAAAAGAGACATTTCTAAAAAGCAAATCTGATACTGTCACTCCTTTACAGAATAATACTTGATGTCTCCCTATCACTTTCAAGGTAGAGATCTCACTGTCTTAGCATGTAAGGTTATCTTTATATGCATCTTTATATGCATTTTGACTTAGCATGTAAAGTTATCTGTGATTTAGCTGCTAAATGCCTCCCTCCCTGACCTTCACTCAGACCTCAGGCAGTTTCTTGGAAGAGTTGCAGTTCTCCCACGCCTATCCTGCGTTCCCATCGGCCTGGCCCCTGCCTCCGTACACGCATTTCCCTATTGCATTCTGTGATTTCAAAGTAGGCCCTACTGAAGACTACAGCACTAGACTGGAATTGTTGACTCGGGTGTAGGTTTTGTGTGTTTTCCCCTATTAGACTGTGGGCTCCTCAAAGACAGGGGCTCATCAGATTTATTTTTATCTCCCAAGTGTCCAGCCCAGGGTGTGACACAAAGCTAGTGCCCATTCAATCTGCAGTGCATGCAAGAAGGAATGGACCACTGCTCAGCTGCAAGACAGGCATCAGAAGTAAGTGGTTCCACAACTACTGGCAATTTAAAATGAGGTAAAGCCACAATTCCATTTAGTTGTAACTTACAGGGTGGCGTAGTAACCTTGTGTGTGCATAGAAGCATTTTATAGTTTACAGAGCGTGCTCCTATAGGAAATTCTATGATCCTGCCATCATGCTGAGAAAGAGATAAGGTATGGCACGTGTGCTTGCGTGTATATGTACTGCATTTGTGTGTACATGTGCACCTGCTGCTTTCACCCCTAACAATCATGTCTTGACATGTTTAAAGATGGTGGAGGTGGTTTCTGGGTTGGGTCAGTTTCATTGCAAAGGGTATGCCGTCTCTGTCTTATGGTTGCATTTCTTTTCATCGCTGGTCTGAAGAAGTTGTTAGTCTGTGTAGAGAGATTGCTGAGGAGGCCACAATATCCCGAAACTTAGAAATGTGGATGGATCCAGGGACCTATGGCCCATTCACTCGTGTTAACAAATATTTCCAGTGCTGTGCGGCGACCAGCTTCATTGCACAATTGCAGGGTTTTGTATGAAGGTTTGCAGGGAGCATGCCAGAGCCTATTTCTAAACAGTCTGATGATTTATTTGATGCCTTCGGATATTTAAGTAGTCTGCAGTATACACCGAGTGTCTGAAATGTTTATTTTTTCCTTGTGTTAATGTGTGGGACCTCTCACAACGTCTTGTACACCCTAGGCACTCAATAAATATGATTTATGGGAGATGTAAATAAATCCAAACCAGGATGATGTCTGTGTTCATTAATTTGTAGCTCCAGAAGGCAGTCCTCTTCTCCAAACTTGAAAAAGAGGCAAATCCTCACCAAATCACAGAAGAAAAGAAAATGCAAAATGCATTACTCACCGGCCCAAGTAAAAAGTCCTGAAACTCCCTGGAGTGAAATAAGAAATTCGTGACTATGTTCTCAGCTTTGTGACCTTGGGCCAATTATTTTACTTTGCTGTGTTTTCCCTTCTTAACTAAACACTGAACTGGAATGGTTAAATGATATGACGGTGCCACTGAGCTTCAGATAAATGAGGAATAGAAGAAAATAGGGCAGGCCAGTTGTGGTAGCATATGCCTGTAATCCCTGCACTTTGTGAGGCTGAAGCAGGCAGATCATGGGGTCAGGAGATCGAGACCATCCTGGCCAACATGGTGAAGCCCCCTTTCTACTAAAAATACAAAAATTAGCTGGGCATGGTGGCACATGTCTGTAATCCCAGCTATTTGGGAAGCTGAGGCAGGAGAATCACTTGAACTCGGGAGACGGAGTTTGCAGTGAGCTGAGATGGAGCCATTGCACTCCAGTCTGGGCAACACAGCAAGACTCCATCTCAAAGAAAAAGAAGGAGAAAGAAAATAGGACAATGGAGTTAAATGTTCTGACATCTGCCACATTCTAGGCAGTTTTATTTGGGATTTCTGACTGTTTTCCTCCCAGCGTCCCCGAAGAAGCTAATGGAATCATTAGGAACACAGATTTGCCAGTTAAGCTAGCTAGGTTCAAACCCCAGCTCTGTTCTTTACTGGCTGTGTGACACTGGGTGATTTGCTTAACCTTTCTGTGCCTCAGTTCACTCATTTACAAAACGATGATGATAATCACAGTATTTCCTTGTGTGCTGGTTATGAAGCTCAAATGAAGCCGTGTCTATAATACATTTATACAATGCTACTCTGTGACAAGTAGTGGGGCAAGTGTTATTCGTTACTGTGATTCTCACTTTTTGACAGATTTAAACTTTGTGTTTCAGGCTACACTGCTCATGACCTTGGGGAGGCGGGTAAACAGTGGGGAAAAGGTGAGAGATCTGAGCCTAGTTCTGTCACTCCGTAGCCCTAGCTTCGGCCCTGAGCCCTGCAGTGTCTTTGCCGATAGGATCACGCCATCCCACATCTGCAGAAGCCGGGCTCTCCACCTGGCTGACCTCTGGGAATTGCCCATTTCTTTTTTTTGTTTTGTTTTTTGAGACAGAATCTCGCTCTGTCATCAGGCTGGAATGCAGTTGCATAATCTCAGCTCACCGCAACCTCCACCTCCTGGATTCAAGCGATTCTTCTCCCTCAGTCTCCCAAGTAGCTGGGACTACAGGCATGCATCACCACGCCCAGCTAATTTTTGTATTTTTAGTAGAAATGGGGTTTCACCATGTTGGCCAGGATGGTCTCGATGTCTTGACCTCATGATCCACCCACCTCTGCCTCCCAAAGTGCTGGGATTACAGGTGTGAGCCACCACGTTGGCTGAATTGTCTATCTCTAAATGTGCTCAGGGCAGGAGTCCTGGTCAATTCTGGCCCTTCCCTGGTAGGTCCAGCCTCACCCGGCTATCTCTTTGCCCTTGCCTCTTGTCTCCTGTGAGCAAAAGAGAAAATAAAACTTAAGAGAAAGAAGAAAATCACCAACCAGATTTGGAGCCAGCTGCTAAGACCCATCCTAGTTTGTGGGAGTTCTCTCCGTGATTCCCTGCCCCAGCAGCAGGTTCTGCACAGCTGAACTTGCCCTTCATGGAAACTCATTAATGATCCTTCCTCCCTGCCTGGGACACATCGCTGCCTCCCTTCCCCCTGCAGGTCCCTGCCTGCTTCCCCGCTCTGTCTCACAGACTTTCTGTGGCTGACCCCTGATCTGCCTCTGGAAAGTCTAGCTGGACTGAAACATCCCCCCTTCCTACCCATGCCATTTCTGTGGGACACCTCCGGAGAGGGTCCTTCCTGTCCCCACTGGTCTTCCTGAAGCTTAATTGAATTGAATACGAATATAAATTTCAAATGCACATTTCAGCTTCACTTAGCTCTCCTTCTTAGAAGAAGCCAGTTTAACAAGCTCTCTGCAGCCTGGCTGGCCAGTACCAGGAAGCAAGTGCTGTTAATACAAATAGGAAGTTCATAAAAGAATGATTTGGAGAGATAGCCTTCATTAAAAATCACCCTTTCTCCAACATCCCCAAAATATGATTTCTTTCTATTTCATTCTATGTATGTTCTTTAAACACACACACACACACACACACACACACACACACACACACACACACACACACGAGATGTATTTTATTGATGTATAACTTGACTGCCAAATTTGCCCTGCATGGAAAATCACCACTGATCTTTTCTCCTTACCTGGGACACATCACTTTACTCCTATAAAGAGCGCTAATCTTGGTGTTCAGCTTAACCAGACCCAGCTTCATGGGTGTGGGCTCTGTACAGTAACGCAGGGACCTACACTTAGAAGGACCTACTCTTCATTTAATGCGTTGCTGTTGCTGTCCTGAAAGTCTTAAGAATTTTTTAACAAGAGACCTCTCATTTTCATTTTGCATTGGGTCTTGCAATTAATCAGCTAAGACTAAGATCAATGAATTCATCCGTGTCTACACCCATATAACCACCTTCTTGATCAAGATATAGAGTATTTCCACATCCCAGAAGGCTCCCTTCGGCACAATCTCAGTCAGTGACCCAGAGGTAGTACTGTTCTGACTTCTGTCACCCTCCCTGGCCTTGCACTGCGCACATATAGGATTATACAGTGTGCATTCGTTCTCTTCTGGCTCCTGGTGTGCTGCAGGGTCTGGACGCTAGGACCATGTTTTTGCATGACTCAGCAGCCCTTCTTTACCATCGCTCTGCAATAGTCCATTGCACAACTGCACCTCAATGTGTTTTCCTAGTCACCTGTTGACAGGCATGTAGGTTGCCTTACGTTCTCAGCTTTAGGAATAAAGCTCCGATGAGCATTCTTGTATGTGCCTTTGGTGAACAAATGAACTTATTTCTCTTGAGCATGTGCCACATCTGATGTTAGTCTTACATTTAGTGATAGTCCTACCTGTGTGTGTTTCATAAAAATTAGGAATAATTCATTCAGACAGTGAGATCCCTCACAGGAAAGCATGCTCCTAAGAAACCTCTCAGGTAGGTTTCCGCATGTGGTGATATCACCAGATCCAGGTGAGATGGTGGGGTCCGTCATCAGATAAGTTTCCACATGTGCCGATATCACCAGATGCAGGAGAGTTGGTGGGGTCCGCCATCAGATGGGTTTCCACATGTGGCGGTGTCATCAGATCCAGGAGAGATGGTGGAGTCCGCCATCAGATAGGTTTCCACATGTGGCAATTTCACCAGATCCAGGTGAGATGGTGGGGGCTGCCATCAGATAGGTTTCCACATGTGGCAATATCACCAGATTGAGGAGAGAGGGTGGGGTCCACCATCAGATAGGTTTCTGCGTGTGGTGACATCACCAGATCCAGGAGAGATGTTGGGGTCTGGAATTAGATTGTCTCTTTTCTTATTCTCATCATTATGCATAAAGATTCCCATGTCTTAGAAAACGTAACTCAATATCAAATTTTAATAGAATTTTCTACCTTTTTGCCCACCTAGAAAAACCATGGGCATCAAATTGATATAAATGCCTCCTAGGGTCTTGGGTAATCATGTTGGCACAACCTATGGGCGCCTTCTCAGGGCCACTGACGGGGTCTGTCAGATCCTTTTGGCCTATTGTCATGGTCTTTTTGGTTTGCCCAACTGACTTTTTACTGAACTCTCCCCAGCAAAGTCCCCTGTAGTCTCCGGACTGCTTCTGACAGGCAGAGAGAATGGGATTCAGATTAACCGACCCCTGACCCCAGAGTCTGAGGTCCTGCAGGGTCGGATTAGCAAAGGTACACAGGCCTCACCTGGAAGGGACTCACGGCTGAGTCCCCAGGTGATGCAGCAGCGACGTTCTTCTGGGCCAACAAGCCAAAGAAATAATGTAGGCCAGAGCCAGGACGACCATCTCCCGCTGAGATGGGAAATGAAGACCGCAGCTCCCATCCTTGGGCTGACTCTCTTCGGGCTATTCCTGACTCATCCACCTAGCACTGCGGGGGGGCGCCTGCTGTGCACCAGGCCAGCTGCCAGCGGCCCAGAGCAGGGGGTGAGCTGGGCAGTGAAGTGCAAAAAGACACTATGGACTTTAAAGTCAGCAGCTCCTGGCTGTGAATCCCAGCTTGCAGAACCATAGGGCAGGTGACCTTGGGTGAGTTACTCCCTTCCAGGCAGTAAAGGGTAGGAGAGAATAGTGCTGGCTTTGGAGACAGACTTAGTCATCCTCAAAGCCTGACTTCACTGCTTTCCTATTGTGCAGGCTAGTTGTGTCATCAGACTGTGCCTCAGTTTACCCATCCATCAAATGAGACTAGTAATAGTACTGCCCTCATGACATTGCTGTAAGGACTCAGGAAGCTTCTATAAAAAACACTGTCTGGCATGTAGTAAATGTTTGATAAATATTACTTATCATAGTTGTTATTATGAGCCTGGCACGGTGGCTCACACCTGTAATCTTAGCACTTTGGGAGTCCGAGGCGTGTAGATCACTTAAGGTCAGGAGTTCAAGACCAGCCTGGCCAACATGGTGAAACTCTGTCTCTACAAAAATATAAAAATTAGCCAGGTGTGGTGGTTCATGCCTGTACTCCCAGCTACTCGGAAGGCTGAGGCACGAGAATCACTTGAACCCAGGAGGCAGAGGTTACAGTGAGCTGTGACAGTACCATTGCACTCCAGCCTGGGCAACAGAGCAAGACTCCATCTCAAGAAAAAACATTCATTATTATTGTGCTTATTTTTTACAGTCTTACCTAGGGGCAGGAGCAGCTGGGATTAAATGACATCATATGCTCAGGTGAATGAATAGCTAGCATGTCAGCTCTGTGCCAAGTAAGCAGTACACGTTCAATAAATAGTGGCGGAGTTGGAGCAATATTTTCATTTTTGGTTTTATTCTTATCTAACAATTCATTTTACAAATATTTATTGAGTACCGAACATATGCTAAGAACTCCTCTAGGAATAAAACAAAAACAAGGTTTCTGCCCCCGTGGAGCAGATGTTCTAAAGTCATGTAATGAACCAATTAACTTTACGTCTGTGAAAAGTCAAACAGCAATGTTACTTTTAAAACATAAAGTCAAGTGAATGATGGGGAAAGATAGGATGCCACTGTACTGGGTGGTCAGGGAAGGCTTCTTTGATGAGGACATGCTGAGAGCAGAGACATAGGGAGCCAGGTGGGTATCTGAGGAAGAGCATTCTAGGCAAAAGTGATAGGAGTGTGGGTTCTGAATGGAGGGAATGAGGCCACAGTGGCAGGAGGTAGGGGCAGAAAGGAGCCCAGGGAGGACACTAGAAATGTGGAGCCATGGCCATCTGGATTTTATTCTACAGGAGCTGCAGAGCCATGCTGTGCCTGAGCTATTTAAAGGATATCTGTAGCTCTCGTATGGAGCCCAGAGGAAGCAGAGAGGCAGTTAGAAGATGAGACTGTGGTCCCAGCCAGAGATGTCGGTGACTCAGGAGAGAAGAGTGGTGGATGTCTTTGAAACCTTCTGTTCTCTATTGATCCATTTTACAGATGAGGAAACCGAGTCCACAACATCAAGAAAGAAAGACAAACTTCAGAGTTAGTAGATGGAGTCTAAGCCATGAAGGGTGAAGGAGATTAAGAAATACTTTTTGGCTGGGCACAATGGCTCACCCACCTGAAATCCCAGCACTTTTGGAGGCCAAGGCAGGTGGGTCACGAGGTCAGAAGTTTAAGACCAGCCTGGCCAACATAGTGAAACCCTCTCTCTACTAAAAATACAAAAATTATCTGGGCATGGTGGCAGGTGCCTGTAATTCCAGCTACTCGGGAGACTGAGGTGGGAGAATTACTTGAACGTGGTAAGTGGAGGTTGCAGTGAGCCGAGATCGTGCCACTGCACTCCAGACCGGGCGACAGTGTGAGACTCTGTCTCAAATAAAATAAAAAAAATAAAAGAATAAGCAGGGTCAACTGGCATTTAAGTTTTTTCTGAAGCCATTTCATCCAACACCACCCCATTTCTCACCTAGAGTCTTCCTGCCTGTATGTATTGGCTGACAGGAGTGGCAGTCACACACAGTCTGAGGTCTAGTTTTTCAGGCCAGGCAAAAGATTAACATACATTTTTCATCTTCTGTGCGGTATTAGGCCTTCATTAGCTCTTTATTTGCTAAGGGACCTGATTTCATTACGGATCAATTTGCTGAGTCACGAATAAATTGGAAACTGAGATGTTTCAACCCTCAAACAAACCCACCTTGTTTCTTGAAATATCTGAAGCCATTCCCCATCTGAGCCCAGAGATTCATTTTTGTCCTTGTTTTACAGCTTTATGTGGCTTCTTACCATTGTTCACCACTCACGGGGTTGGCCTTCCTGTCCAGGGTTTATGATATTTCGTGCAATAAGAAAGGTGGCTTTGCAGAAGGAAAGGGAACTTTGGAGTCAGGCAGGTCTGGCGGGGTTTAACTTTTAACCAGCTGCCTGGGCGCTGGGTGACCAGGAGCCAGTCCCTTCATCTCTGCAAGCCACACATTCCTGACTTATACACCAAGAAGGGCAATTCCTGCTTAGATGAGCTGAGCCAGGTCTCCAAGTTCATGCCTCACATTTGTAAGCACTGTGCCTGGCTCCTTCTGGCTGTTCAATGAAGAGGAGTTGTTTGGATGAGTGCCCCTCCCTTTGATCACCAACAGAGTATCCTCCATACAGGTTGCTGTGCCTTGGCTTCCGTCTTTCCCCACTGGTGTTCCTCCCCACTCTGTGGGTGGCCCACTATCTTCTCTCTTGGCTTTCTCTAAGCCCTTCGGATTTAACTTCAGGCTCCCAGCCCTGCTTTTGGCCAGAGCATTCCCCTGGATTCTCATCACTCCTCTAACTCTGCTCACAGGTGGACCTGGATTTCCAAGACCCAGAGCTTATAAAATGTTTGGATGGCTAACAACATTCAAAATATAAAATGGCAAGGGTCTTTCCTGGCATCTCCCGAGAAGTCTGTACAAGTGGGAGGCCTTGGAACTTCAGTTTATTTGACAAGTCTATTCGGTACAGTACTTTGTCCTCAAAAACAAAATGCATGCTAGCATCAAATTATGCTTGGAATGATCTGGGCATAAAGAATGTTGCACCATACAATCAGATTGTAGGCTGCATGTATAGATAACCTTTGCCCTCTTGGAATATGGCAGGAGGATGAGAGCCTCTGCAGCCCATACTTTTACCTGCTTTGAATAAATCAGTAAGAAGATAGACTTGCTACTTGATTAGTTAAAAAATGGTACATTGAAATTTCTTTGATCAGCAGTAAGGTTGAACCTTTGTTGATTGATTGTTTTCTCATTTCCTAATCCATAACCTTTTACTGTTTTTTCATGATGACCTAATGTTTATTGTATGGTGTGTCTGTTCTTTATGTCGTGTGGATATTAACCATATAATCAACATTTCCATGTAGGAAGCAAGTAGGAAAGATGATTCAGTTGGAAGAGAGAGATGTAAAAGTTGTTTTGAATTTGTTTTGAAGTTGTATTTAAGTAGAAGGCACACTGGCTTTAATTAGATTATATAGTATAGATCAGTAAGAATAGTACAGTTTTCTAAGTTGTTTTATCTTCGCTTTATAAAAGATGAACAAACGTCACTCATTCCTATCACAGTGTGGGAGATGAGGCTGTTAAGAGGGTTTTTCAGATGGGGAAGACACCATCACTGATAAGAACCACTTCTATTATATTTCTGCATAATGTATTTCTTCCACTGTGTTACTGTTTTTTTTTGTTGTTGTTTTTTGATTTTTGTTTTGACAGAGTTTCACTCTTGTCACCGAGGCTGGAGTGCAGTGGCACAATCTCAGCTCACTGCAACCTCCACCTCCCAGGTTCAAGTAATTCTCCTGCCTCAGCTCCTGAGTAGCTGGGATTACAGGTGCCCATCAACATACCCAGCTAATTTTTCGTTTTTGGTACAGACAGGGTTTCTCCATGTTGGCCCGGCTGGTCTTGAACTCCTGACCTCAGGTGATCCACCCACCTCAGGCTCCCAAAGTGCTGGGATTACAGGTGTGAACCACTGCAGCCACTTACTGTATAGTTTTTTAAAAATATTTTAAGACTTCAGATGGAGATTTTGGAAAGCAGATTAAAATGAAATAATTTACCCCTTGCGTTTTTCTTTTTGAATTCTACCACAAACCCAGAAGAAATACGAACAAAATCACCAGATACTGGTGTTATGAAATCTCATTTGCATGGCACTTTTTTCCTATATAAAGCTTTCTGGAAGCAAGGACTGATGCAAGCTCTCACTTCTCCAAAGTCCAGATTAGTTGGGCTAGAGTCGGATAATTCTGATACACTTCTCAGTCACTCACTTGCAGCCCCCTTCTTAAAAGGAACTGGGTTTTGAAGATCACTCAACTCTGGTAGCTCTGACTTTTCTGAAGAGAAGGGGAAATGAGGTTTCCCTTAACCTAATGTGCCCTGGCATTACTTGCCTGGTCCCGTTCTCCAGGAAGAACAAGAACCAGAATGTAGGAAGTGAAACATGGGTTCAAAAAAAATCACAGAAGGAAGGGGGCAAGATGTGGAGTTAGTGGGGGCGGGTGTGAAAGATAAAGCTTGCAAAACAGCCCCTACATGTGTCAGAGCTGTAGTTATTAGGAAGCACTAAAGACAGACACAATGACAGATGCAAAAATGTGCCTGATTCTGCATCCAGGTATGCCCTTAACACAAAATATACAAGCAACCCAAAACTGAGAGTTAAACGCCTTGGCAGAAAACTAGCTGAAGCTTAAGGCAGGAGCTTCCTGGCATTCAATCAGATAGAGAGAGTCTGGAGCAATTGAGAGAGGACCAATTCTTCAAAGGGTTCCATTTTAATTACAAGCTGGTTGGAGAGTATTACTTCCAGAACGCTCCCTGCTACCTGGGTTCACTTCCAAAATCTAATGGAGTTATATTGGCCAAATGAAAGACTCCCAAATCACAGTGACAACTTCCCTGCCCAACCTCAATACGCTTTGTCTTCGTTCAAGTGCCAGCTCGGCTCGAGGGATTTCAGGCTCTGAAGAGAATTAGCTCCCTCCTGCTCTCATATTGCATTAAGAAACTGGCAGCTGATCAAAAAGACCAAACAAAACCAAAAGAATATATTCTCATACGAGGGCCCCACCCAGTGACTTCCATTGTTTCCCCGAAACCTGTGGGGATTTCAGATTCTCCTTTTGCCCTGTTTTTCTCTCCAGCACAACCAAGTGGCCCCCAATATTGGAGTTGCCCCAAAGACCTGAAGTTGCATTTCCTTGTCTCTAGGTTGTTTCAAACATAGAATCTGATAAAACACGCTCTGATTTGCGCTTGTTTGAGATTGTATATAATGAGGATGATCTTAGCCAGGCAGTATCCTCTGAAAATCAGAAGGAAATAATGAAAGACTCCCAGGGAGGCAATATGTTAGTAGGCATCTACTGTGTGCCACGTGCTGATCACTTCCATAGGATTTTCTTAATGCATGCTGTAGGGATGAAAGCAACTTTTGCTATTTCACTTAATCCTTACAGCTCAAAGGGTTGGGAATTCTTTTTTATTATTATTATTATTATTATACTTTAAGTTCTGGGGTACATGTGCAGAGCGTGTAGGTTTGTTACATAGGTATACATGTGCCATGGTGGTTTGCTGCATCCATCACCCTGTTATCTACATTAGGTATTTCTCCTAATGCTATCCCTCCCCTAGCCCCTGACCCCCCGACAGGCCCTGTGTGTGATATTCCCCTCCCTGTGTCCACGTGTTCTCATTGTTCAATACCCACTTATGAGTGAGAACATGTGGTATTTGGTTTTCTGCTCTTGTATCAGTTTGCCAAGAATGAGGGTTGCCCATTGCACAGAGAACGAAATGAAGGCTCAAGGGGATTTCAGGAGTTTGTTCAGATTCTCAAACATTAAGGAAATAGCAAAGCTAAGGTTTTCACCTAAGTCTGATTGGTACCTAACAGGATTTTCTAGAAATCAAATGGTGATGGAGAGAAGACTCCTCAAAGGATATTTATATAGGAATGAATGTTATTGCAAATGCTCATTTGTCGATGACTGGGCTTTAGTTTCCTCCTTTCTAAGATCAGGTTCTAAGAGTATCTTCCTCAGGGACCTGTGAAGATTAAAAGAGATAAAACGGTCAACACTTGTGGCACAGACCCTGTAACAGTATAAGGCTTGACAAGCAACATTATGATAATGAACAAAAATGCCTATTATTTCTACAGAGAGGAAGAATACTTAATGGTAGCCAGAAAGACACTATTTCCACCTTCGTTACTTTGGGGCCACCCTGGGTGGAGCTGACTCACCTATAGCAAGTTTTTCCAAAAGCTGGCTATGTCACCTTGTGACATCAATACCTTGCAGCTTTATCTCTTGTCAAATAAGAACTCATGGCTTTACCTGTGCGTGAACACTGCCCTACCCAGACATCTGCCTCCAAGAGAGACTACCAATGAGAAAATAGGTACATCAGAGAGTAAAAGGGCTTCAAGAATATAAAGCACATCTCTGATAATAAATGTCATACAATAATCAGTGTCATCGTGAGAGAACTACCCAGAGAATGGGAACGTGTACACGAAGTCAGGGGTCATACCAAGCACGGGAACTATTTCTGTACCCTCCACCACAGGTACCACCAAATGGTCTCCCTGTTTTTCCCCCAAAGCCCCTGCCCCAAGCCATTCTTCAGAAAGCAGGCTTTGTAAAACCTTTTTACAATTTAAAAATCCAGTCTGCTTTTGCTGCACACCCACAGAGACTTCCCCTGTACTGTATGCCACCCCCTATTGTGGGCTGGGGCTGTAAAGGGCAGTAGTTCAATACGCAGACTCTGAGGCCAGAGTCCTCAGGTCCAAACCCCACAGCTGCTAGGAAAATGTGCATTGCCTTGGGCAAGGTATTCTCAGTCTCAGGACCAAAATCAAGCTTATCCCTTCTGGAATCCTTCATCTGCCTTTCTCTCTTTTGAAAATCTACTCATTTCCTGTTCAGAGGCTCCCAGACACTACCCTGTGTCTCTGGATGCCTTGAGAATTACTGGTGATATTTGCAAATTCTCTCAACACCCTGGTTCAGGAGTCAGCAAATGATAGCCTGCATGCCAAATGCAGCCTTCACCCATTTTTGTAAATAAAGTTTTATTGGAACACAGCCATGCTCCTGCATTTACATATTCTCTGTGGCTGCATTCCTGCTGGAACTGCAGAGTTCAACAGTTGCAACAGAAACCAGATGTGATCTACAGAGCCTAAAATATTTACTACCTGGCCTTTTACAGAACAAGTGTTCCAAGCCCTGCCCTAGTTTAGTGTCTCTAAAACTAATTTAGGGTGTAGAGAATTTAATGTCATGCTCACGTCTGTTGAAACATAAATGTTGCTATATCCAACAGAAATTCATTAAATATAGATGTTGTGCTAAATTAGATATATTGTAGATTTTAAATGCTGCAATTTGGGATGGAAAATATTTAAATGGGGGGAGAACCCTGTTCATCAAGTTTTTTGGAGAGTGGATTGGACAAAGCATCTTAAATCAAATTTGTAGAGCCCCTCGCATGCTAGGTGAGTACTTTCACACATTTTAATGCATTTAACCCTCACTACAGCCTTATGAGGTTGATACTGTTACTATTTCTACAGGGAGCCATAAATTGGGGGAACAAGGGGAAATAGACATAATATCATCAAGAAAATCTTAAGTCTGTGAAAAACAATAAAGTACCGAAGTCTTCAGACTTTATGGGCAAAACCATATTTTATGGATTAAAAATTGAGGTTAAAATTGATAACGCGGTTGCCAAAGGTAGCATAATAGGTTAAGTGATGGAGCCAGTGGTCAGACCCTGGCTGCCAGATACAAGATCTTGCAGGTTAAAGCTTTCAACTGCCTCTCGTTGTTCAGTGTTACAGAGGATCGGTGTCACACAGGATCAGAGCTTTGGGATCCTGAAAAGATGCCTTCCTTGAAGACTTGAATCCATTTGCCTAGACTGAGGCCGCCTTTATCGTTTCACGTATCTTCTGTTCCCTTCCCAGCCATGTGTGTTCTGCTTTTCCTGGTTTAAGCTCATTCCTTTGATGCATAAGACAAAAGCTAGTGAAGAACTGGGTCTTCCGGCCTTCTCACTGTCATCTTTTAACTTTGCACATCTGCCTCAAACAGTGGATTTATATCTTGCTTTGTTCTTCTAGTTTTTAAGCAGAACTCAAAAGGTCCGTGTGTGTGTGTGTGTGAGTATATGAGTGTGTGTGTGTGTGTGGGTGTGTGGGTGTGTGTGTGGGTGTGAGTGCCTTAAGGGAGCCAGGGCTCCTGAGACAGCACATTCAAATCTTTCTTCCCATTTACTAGCTGTGGGGCTCTGAGCCAGCTGCTTCCTCTCTCTGAGTGTCATGAGCCTCCTGGGTAAAGACAGGATTATGATCATACCTGAGTCACGCAGCTGTAGGAAGGGTTCCATGAGATCGAGTCTGAAGCCCCTGTTTTTAGCAGAGCGTCCGCCTGCTGGAATCACGTGATAATGCCAATTGCGTGGATGGTTGTCGCTCAGAGTTGTTTCCAGCTGTCTGTCTTTCCAAATCAAGTTTCTTTGTTTTATTTTCTCTTCAAAGTACTTGCCTCTGTAGTGGATTGAACTGTGTCCCCCAACTCCAAGAACAGACATGTTACCCAGAACCTGTGAAAGTGACTTTATTTGGCAGACATAATTAAATTAAGCATCTCAGGTTGAGACCATCCTGGATTGGGATAGGCTCTAAATCCAAGAAAAAGGAGAAGGGAAGGGAAGAAGGCACAGGGGAGAATTCCAGGTGAAAATGGAGGTAGAGATTGGAGCAATGTGTCTCTAAGCCAGAGAGCAGATTGCCGGAAACCACTAGAAGCTGGAAGAGGCAAGAGTAGATTGCCTTCTAGACCCTTCAGAAGGAGCATGATCCTGCTGACACCTTACTTATGGACTTCTGGCCTCCAGAACTGTCAGAGAATAGGTTTGTGTTGTTTTAAGCCACCAAGTGTGTAGTAATTTGTTATAGAAGCTGCAGAAAACAATTCCAGCCTCGCTTCACCTTTCCTTCACGTTACCTTTCCAGGAGTGCCTTCCTGACTGTCGCCCGTGCCTCCTCCTCTTTCTGTGGAGGTGGTGGGTGTCCTGCACAGAGCTTTGCATCTGGACTGTGCTGCTTACTATGCAGGTGTTTCCATCTCAAGTTATTAGCTTTCCTGGACCTCGGATTCTTATTTATGTAACATAAAGATAATGCTTGTTCATATGGTCATTGTAATAATAATACCGTAATCCATTGGTATATGTGGGGGATTGGTTCTAGGGCCCCCCTAGAACCCAGGCGTAATCAAGTCCCAGAGTTGGCCCTGCAGAATCCACATGTAACAAAACTCAGCGCTCTGTATGCACAGGTTTCACATCCTGTAGATAATGTATTTTCAATCCACATCTGGTTGAAAAACCCACGTAAAAGCAGACCCACATAATTCAAACTTGCGTTGCTCAAAGACCAACTGTAATACTAACAGCAGTACCAGCAGATTCTAGTTCTCACACTCTGGCAACGAGAAGGCAAAATGATAAAACACAGCATTTCATTTTATCCTGCGAAATGGATGGGTGTTGCTCACGCCCACATTTTACAGACGGGAACACTGAGGCACACTGAGTTTAATTTGTCGAAAGTCATGTAAAAGCAAAATTCACGTGACATAAGCTCACCTTTACTGACAGCATGCTCTGTTGCACGCATGGAAGGTAACAGCAAAGAAAACAATATCCCTCCCTTAGTGAGGCTTAGATTCTCAGTGGGAAGAAATATATGCTTTGGAACATTCTGGGTGTTCTACAGGCATCTAGTAAGCACTCAATAAATGTCTACCCACCTCTCTCTGACCCTGCTGTGGGAAATAAAAAGGAGGAATTCGATAGCTGTAAGTTCATGGTCATGTTCTCCCAAGGTCGTATCACTTCTACTTAGCTAACTGTTCCTTCTCCTGGGATTGCAGTTCCCCTGTTATTTCCTTCACCCTCTGGAAAACCCTGTTGTCAGCAAGGATGCTGCTCTCAGATGCCCAATTTGAGAGGCGTGGGTCTCCAGGGAGTGGCACAGACTGTGGCGACGTATCTCCAGAGCCCTCAGCTCACTTTGGTGCCAAATGCATGCCGCAAGGCGCGGTCCCATCGCCGGACCCGCCCTATCTGGCTCCCACCGGCGCTTGTGGGTTTCCAAAACTGGGCCACCACTTTGTCTCTCTCATCTTCATCACATTGTCTCCGTGGGTCTTGCAGCCTTAAATTTATTTTTCCCCTTCTTCTCATCTTTTCATTTTTTAAAAGTTGCACCTGTGATATATTTTTTGCATGGGAAACCACACGGAGATGTATTTTGAAAAACGAAAAACAACCCATAATAATTGCAACCTACTCCTCTCCAGCCTGACCCCCTGACATAATCCAGGTCTCCTTTTCTCCCCCGGGGCACCATCCGTGACATTCTAACCGGGCTCCCTGCAGCCTCTCCGTGTCATCCCCCTTCCAGTTGTACCCCCAGGACTAGACTGACTTTTCCGTTTAAATCTCATCATCACCAGCGCCCCAATTGCCTATTTAAGGAAAAACTAGAACTCTTTGGCAGGGCCTGCAGGGTCCAGTGAGCTGACTATAGGACGCTGGCCTCTCACCTCTGAGGTCTGTACACCCCCTGCCATGACCTTCAAGTCCACCTTGACCCTGGCTAAGATGAATCCCCCAAGATACCCATAACCTCGGTACCCGCCATGTTGACCTTAGCTCCATGCAATTCATTGTACTTTGATTTGTGCAGTTCTTTGCCGGAGTCCTCTAGAAAACAGAAAGTTCTGTTTCTGCTTCCTGTGTTATTCCCGGCACCCCACGCAAGGCCCGGCTCACAGGAGGTATTTCATATGTTTTGTTCTCTTTCTTTTTATCTATTGCAAAGAATTCCTGGGTAACTGCTTCTTGCCTTTCCATGTGGCAAACTCACTGTTTTTCTCAGATCTCAAGGATAATCAAGAAAAGAAGATTCCCTTCCTAACCGAATCCACAGAGTGACTCAGTCACTTAACACTTTATCTCCCAGAGGCCTTCAAAGTGGCCAACTGGTAACCCACTGAGTGCCAATACTCTTCTTAGAAACACTCAATGACACCATTAGCCATAAAAGCAAAGACCCTTTTTTGTTGTTGTTTTTGAGATGGAGTCTCACTCTGTCCCCCAGTCTGGAGAGCAGTGGTGCGATCTTGGCTCACTGCAACCTCTGCCTCCCAGGGATCAAGCAATTCTCCTGCCTTAGCCTCCCCAGTAGCTGTGCTTACAGGCATGTGCTACCACACCTGGCTAATTTTTGTATTTTTAGTAGAAGCAAGGTTTCACCATGTTGTCCATGCCGGTCTCAAACTCCTGACCTCAGGTGATCCGCCCACCTTGGAGTCCCAAAGTGTTGGGATGACACACATGAGCTACCGCACCAGGCCCAAAGAACCTTTTTTAACAGGGTGTTCAAGTTCGTGTTCACCTTGCACCGAGCCTTGGTATCTGCTGTTCTCTCTTAAAACACACACACCCTGTCTCAGCAGGTCTCTGTTCTTACCTGATTCTTGGCCTCTGAGGATGCCTTTCTCTCTGCTGAAATGCCCTTCCTTCCCGGCCTCGGTTAAGCCATCTCCTTCTCATTCTTAGCACATTGCTTGCGTTCTTTGAAACTGTCACTGACTCGCCTCCTCCTCTCCAGCCACCACGTTCTCCACATTCCTGTAGCCCTTTTCCTCTCTTCCTCTGGATAAAATACAGGATGTGATATTTGGGACATACTAGACATTACTTACGGTTTATCTGAAATTCAAATTTAACTGGGACGCTTGTATTCTTGGTTGCTAATCTATCCCCCTACCTTGAGGTGCGATGGCTTCCATCCACTCCGACGCCTCCCTCAAGACTGAGCCTTGGAATTTCCCTGGTGGAGAGTTCTGGTAGGGCAGGCATAGAGGGGAATCACTCTGGGTAGATGCTGCCAACACAGTGATTGGCACAGAACAGCTGTGCCGTGCATCACCGAGTAAACAAACGGACGATAATGACTCTAATAACAGCTACCAAGTGTGTGAGTGAACTGAAATCAAGATTAGACTCTTCGGTTAGACCCCTGGAACTAACCCCACCTCCTAGAACTGGACTGGGTTCTAATCCCATCCTGTTCATTGACTGGACTGTGATCTCAGACTGTTGCTTAACCTCACTCTGCTCATCTTTAGAAGGGGGATACAAACAGTGCCTCCTGCGTGGAGCTCCCGTGAGGATTCAATGAGATCATCAGTATGTAAAACACTTAACACAGGGCTATAGCAAACACTCTATAAATGTCACCCATTATTTATTAAGTGCCAGGCCCTGCCAGACACACTATAGTTTTATAACATTTAATGTTCACAATCACTCTATGGGATAAGCATTAAAAGTCCCATTTTTATCATGCAACCCTAGAAGCTTGAGGGACATTCATTCATTTGCCCAAGGCCACACTATTAGTGAAGGAGCTGGGATTAGAGTCCAGGAGCACTGACTCCTCCTTGAGAAATAATATTGCATAAGAAGCAAATTCTAGGCCTCCAGGTAAATTGGGGGAGCACTGGGAGCCTCCTTCTAAAATATGCAGGTGCAGCTGCCCTGCAGAGCCCACGGATGGCCTGAACTTCCGCTGAACTCATGGGCTGCCCAACGGCCCCCTACTCTGCCTTGCAGAGAAGAAGCATGTCCTACAGCCAAATTGACGGCTGTCAGAAAAATTGAGAAATTTCCTGCTTCCATTTCAGGAAGCCCGGCATCTTCTCTGGTGGATGTTTTAGCAGAATAGGAGCAGCTTTCTCCTTTATTCTTATTCCCCTACAATCTGTTCTTTGGTGAACTTTAAAGCTATATATATATACAGAGAGAGAGAGAGAGAGAGAGAGAGA